>JAWPHD010001659.1:0-302658 GCA_037043455.1 Cyrtodaria siliqua
GTGACGCGGCACGCACTGTCTTTATATAGCGTGTCGGTGGCTTTTAAAATATGTCCTTGTGATTCGACTCATACGTATATAATTGCATGCATTTGTGTACGTGTGTATATAATGTGTGTCTCTACGCATATTTGTTCCGTTGGTGGGATTTACATTATCACAGTGGGTTGAGACGTTCCTTTTTCTCTTTGGGTTGTGTCTCTTTAATTATAGCTCGGCGCTTCCTTTGCCTGTATCCACCGCCACCCCCAACCACACACACACACACACACACACACACACATATACATCACTTTAGACATAGTTCACCTGGAAATTGCCTATCTCTAACAAAGATCAAACTACTTTAAGATGATTAAATGATTACATGTATACCGTTTAATTAATATTTATGTTTAATATTACAGAATATAAATTATGCTGGTTAACTTTTCAAAATAGTATGAGTTTGTTCTTGGTCTCTATTACGGGGCTGCTTTATACACAGTTATGTAAATTCCTTAAACTCGGTGATGTTACCCATGAAGTAAGTTCCTGCTCTCCAACCTTTCCCCTCTGCATTTTACTTCCTATACTCTACCCTATCCTCCACGCAATCCCACTTGCCACAAACCCACCTCCATTTCCTTCCACACGTGGAACACTAAGAGGCTAACAAATACTAAGGGGGCCAAATATATTAAGAGAAACCATAGAACACGGATGCCTCTGTCGTATGCACGAAACCTTGGTAATACTTGGTAATACAGTACATGAAAAATACAAAAAGTGCAGTCACATGGTCCGCACATTATTATACCCACCCACAGTCCTACTATCCAATACCAGTAAGCAAACAATGACTCTGTTTTTGTGCCAAGTATGAATCATCTAGCTCCCAATAGAGAACTCAGTTCCCAAGAACAGCAGTTCACGAGGAACTGGAAAGTGTGTTCGTCAGAAATAGTTACTTACGAAACAACAAAATTCAAAGCAGGTACTTTGCCTTTAAACATGTATGAAACCAAAGTAAAACCATTAGAAAAAGTGTTGTTTGAAAAGGAAGGAAATACAGTTGCAGATGGAAACAGTGTTATTGTGTCAGAAAGCAATGATCCTAGATTGCAGCATGTGGACAGTGAGACCGAGCACGCAGTTGACCAAGTGTCCGAGTATGACTCCAAGTCAGAAGAAGAAGAACGTATCACCCATTTCATTTGGTTCTGATTGCCAACCCACTGCTTCAACATCATCAACTTTTGATTTATTGAGAGCAGTAAGGCCAGAGGGGTTTTTATTTTTAGATTTACAGGATTTTTTTCAAAATTGAGCTGTAGGAGGAGGGAATAAATATAAATATAAAAATGGAAAAACTCAGCATCGGAAATAAAACTAAAACTAAAATGAATAAGGATGATTTTTTTAGTTTTCATTAAACCGTAGTTATAATTAAAATCATGATTGTTTTGAAACAACAAGATTTAACATCAATGATTAGATTATTAATAAAGATATTTTCCTATACTGGGTGTTATTGCTATTGTTTATAGCTTTAAAACTGGCCTAATTCACAATGCACATGCTTTATAGTAATCTTGAACACTTTTTAGTTTGCATCTCTCTTCTCGAGCTTGCTGTGCAGAGACTAATAAAGACCCTGGTATTATGATTTATACCTAGTGTTGGTGTGTTTTCTATACTGTATGCATGTCACAACCGAATTCAGGGGCTCTGCAATCCATTGCCTAACATGACCAGGACAGTTTGTCCATTCTAGGGTCTTGGCAACCCGATTTTTAGAGTTTACATGTCCGTAGTCCACTGCATTTTAATTGAAGCAGAATTATTTTCTCATAATTATTAAACAAAATAATATGCATATGCTATTGTTTATAAATCTGACTAGGGCAATGCAAATCTGAGCAAATAATTTCTGCTAGCCCATGGACAAGTAATACAAAATATTTCAAAATCCCTGGCAAACAAAATGAAAATGTTTACATAATAATTACTTCGATTTCCAGTCATAATTCAAAAATGTAGCAGAAATGTAGGAAAAAATGATATTTTCGTCGTTTTGTAGTTTGTGTGGCCTCCTGTCGCATTTTCACTCTTAATCCGTCGTCTTTTCGTTCTGTCGTTCGTTCGTCTTTTCATTATGTCTTTTTGTTTGCCTCCCGATTGACAATGCACGTTTCGGTCATTGCGACCATTTCATGGTGACTACTAAAAGTCTGGACGATTTTGAATTGTTGCGGGAAATGGGTCAAAAAGACAGGGCCTGTGCATACCTTATGTCCAATCAATAAGAAGCGAAGTGTTGCTATTTCTTTTAAATGTTTTATATAAACGCCGATATCAGCTAATATGAATAATAAAAAATAATAATAAAAACATATATGTTGACTTTGTAATTTAGAAGTAACTTCTTGGGACTATTTTCAAAACTGGACCAGTCGTACTAATTATAATGTTTGGAGTAAACTTTATATTCTTATTATTTAAATTGGTATGTGTCAATGTAGGACAATGTAGGACGGTTTCTCGGACATAACTAAGAGTTTGTTTCTTGAAAAATATAATAAAATGACTTTGTTATTAATGATTTACTTTCCTGGGCCTCTTAAAAATAGACATGATTTTGGCGACATGGATACAGCGCTCATATTATTCATATTAAAACAAATCACAAACACAATTTGACATTTTAATTCAGCACTAACTGTCCGGGACCGTTTGTTGAAACCATCATATCACAATGAGTATACCTCATATTTATCAATGTAGGATGGTATAGCAAACATAACAAAGCATTTGTTTATACATAGACACACATATATATATATATATATATATACATATATACATATATATATAATATTATATATAAATGGCATTCTGTCATAGGGTGTGGCTAACCCAGGGAAATCTTGAGATTGATAAAATGGGCCACTTAAACTGAATACACTTCCAAAACGATCAGTTTTTTGTGAGGTTTATGTGTCGACGATAACCGTTACAATTAGGTAGAAGCATAAGACGTGTAAAGTATGTTCTTGAGAAGCATGTATACTCCAAAATTTTATTCACAAAACCCTAGCATGTATAAATTCATTAGTCTGTTCAATTCTGACAAAATGCAAGTACTAATTAAACTCGCTTTGTACTGCATAAAAGGATTTCAGTTAAGATATGCTAATGTCATTGGTTAATCAATGTGGTTAATACATGTATAAGCAATGATGTTCGTTGCTGTCTATTTAGAAAATTGTAATAAATCAAATCCAAGAGGATCACTCTCACATATTCACAAAGAGTATTTTGCATGGTATTATTACTATAATTTGCATCTTGACTTCTCAGCGTATGTTATATATTAATGTATGTTTGCATGACGATGAGCTGTTATGCTTAAGTCTAAATAAAATATAGATAGATAGATACTTTTATTTCAAAATTCCAATAGGCTATAAAGCCCATGCGGATACAAATACAGAGTAATACATGGTAACAGTGCAGTTGGTACATATAAGACAACAGTATGAGATCACAATGAAATACTTTGCATATACATGTACACATTTCCTGCGCGTTGACGAGAAGGTGTTTATAAATGTGCATGAATATTTGTATATTAACACAAGTTAACAAAAGAATATTTATACATACACATATTTATATTACTATAAAGAAATATAAAAAGATCGGACAGAGAATGTAGCATTCAAGGAGGACAGTAAACCACACAACACAGAAACAAACACGCAAACAGACAAACAAGAAGGCAAAAGGAATAATAAATGCAAACGACATCACAAACACAAAAAGGGTTGACAATAGGGCTACCGCCTTGGAACGGTCAGTGGCAAAGTAGGCCACTGGGGGTTTAAACCGGTTCTAGGGTGCACCAAACCTCACACTTACCCTACTGTCATCCCATTAAAACAGGACAGTGTAAATAAAGAAATCCCCGCCATGATCTAATCTCTAACCAACAAGGCAGCATCAATAGGCAATATAAGTAAAACACAAATATGCTCGTGTAAATATAATACAAAAAAACAATAGCCTAGAAAGCCACAATGAAGGTACTCAATGACTTTGCAGAAGCCAGAGCAGTAAGAGAATAAACCATTAAGGGCACGACAAGAAAGAGCATGGACAAACATCAAAAGCCACCGTCCCAATGGGCTTTAGGTAGGCGTCATCATAGGGTCCACAGCCTGTCCGGTCATCGTACAATTAAAGAGGAAAGCATAGTGGCGAACTGTAAAAGGGTCCACAACCAAGCATGCAGTACGTTGCAAAATGATAGGGTCATAACCTCTTTTGATAAACTTTTTAACAAGTTTAATCAAAGATAGTATGAAAGTGATTATGACCTAGAATCTTACGAAGTTTATAAATCACATCACCATAGAAGTCAGGTTGTGATAGTCCTTGTGATAAGTTAACTATACTCAACATGTTATACAGGAACATATCCACAATTTAATTTCTAAATAGCATCTCATTTCTTAATTGAAACGCTTTACAGATAAATATGGAGAGTTTACGAATATATCCTTTATTATTTGAATGTATCAGTTCTATAAACTTTACCATGTTAGGTCGTCGGTAGAAATACTTGGGTATATATTGTTTCCTTAAATCTGTATATCTGTCGCACTGTAATACGAAATGAAACTCATCTTCTAACATGTTGTATAGATCACACGTTCTCTCGTTTATAGGTACTCTATTAGGTTTAACCCATCTGCCAGATTCGATTTTTAATCTATGAGATGAAACTCGCAACTTTGTAAGTGATTGACAAAATGTATACAAATTTATATTATCAAGATAAGGTTGGAATTGAAAACATGCAATGGTATTGTAGAACACCACTCTGCTTGACGTTTGTAGCCTGTCATTCCAGTTTTGAATGAAATGATCTGTCAGTCTTTGTTTTATTAAGTTAATGAATATGGTATCATTTCCAACACTTTGTTGTAACCACACATAATAGTAACCTAGAGACGCCAATAAATGTTTGACTAGTGATGCCCAGTTAACTTTTTGTGGATGTAGCTCAAAATCGTTTAACATCATATTATAAACAATTTTAACATATTTGTGTTCCCTCATATTTAAAATCTTTAACCAATATTTAACAATGATGAGATACCTCTTAGATACGAATGACGTTCTACCTAATTCACCATATATAAAATCATTTTGTGTTGATTTTTTACCTCTAAAATTCTTTTGCAAAACTGCAAATGAACTCTTTCAATAGAATTACCTTGTATAAATCCCCAGACTTTACTTGAGTAGTTTAAAATAGGTGTAATTATCTTATCAAAAAGATATAATTTGTGCTTTGGTGAAATAAATGTGTATAAGTATTTGTTCATTTTAAAGATTGCCTTCTGGGCTTGACCCGCCAAAGTAGTCTGTGCTTCTGAGAAAGATCCACCAGTAGAAAAAACATTCCTAAAAAAGTAAACTTACTAACAATTTCAATCAAACCGCCATCATAATAAAACGCTATATTTCTTGGTAACCTCCCCCCTTTTCTAAAAATCATCACTTTTGTTTTAGCTATATTAACATTTAGTTTCCATTCCTTACAATAATTATATAATATATGAAGACTTTCCTGCAACTCATCAGATGAGTTTGCAAAGATAACTATATCATCTGCATATAATAGCATAAACATTTTAAACATATTGATATCTAATCCATCTAAACCACTAAGCATGTATACATTTTCTATATCATTAAGAACACGTTCCATTTGCATTTGACTGTTTCCATACTGTCAAGTTCTTGTCTTTTTCGTTTTTTTATTATGACCTTACACCATACTAGGCAGTCTTTCACCTTAACAAAATTCTGTTAAGATTTGTAAAACCGTTAACAAAATTCTGTTAAGACAATTTTTCTACAAATCGTTAACAAAATTTTGTTAAGACAATTTTTTCTACAAATCGGTAACAAAATTTTGTTTGTAAGAATGCATTCAAATATCTTTACCAGGCAGTCTTCCACCTTAACAAAATACTGTTAAGACAATTTTTTCTACGAATCGTTAACAAAATTTTGTTTGTAAGAATGTATTCAAATATATTTACTAGGCAGTCTTCCACCTTAACAAAATTTTGTTAAGATAAATTTTTCTACAAATCGTTAACCAATATTTAACAATGATGAGATACCTCTTAGATACGAATGACGTTCTACCTAATTCACCATATATAAAATCATTTTGTGTTGATTTTTTACCTCTAAAATTCTTTTGCAAAACTGCAAATGAACTCTTTCAATAGTATTACCTTGTATAAATCCCCAGACTTTACTTGAGTAGTTTAAAATAGGTGTAATTATCTTATCAAAAAGATCTAATTTGTGCTTTGGTGAAATAAATGTGTATAAGTATTTGTTCATTTTAAAGATTGCCTTCTGGGCTTGACCCGCCAAAGTAGTCTGTGCTTCTGAGAAAGATCCACCAGTAGAAAAAACATTCCTAAAAAAGTAAACTTACTAACAATTTCAATCAAACCGCCATCATAATAAAACGCTATATTTCTTGGTAACCTCCCCCCTTTTCTAAAAATCATCACTTTTGTTTTAGCTATATTAACATTTAGTTTCCATTCCTTACAATAATTATATAATATATGAAGACTTTCCTGCAACTCATCAGATGAGTTTGCAAAGATAACTATATCATCTGCATATAATAGCATAAACATGTTAAACATATTGATATCTAATCCATCTAAACCACTAAGCATGTATACATTTTCTATATCATTAAGAACACGTTCCATTTGCATTTGACTGTTTCCATACTGTCAAGTTCTTGTCTTTTTCGTTTTTTTATTATGACCTTACACCATACTAGGCAGTCTTTCACCTTAACAAAATTCTGTTAAGATTTGTAAAACCGTTAACAAAATTCTGTTAAGACAATTTTTCTACAAATCGTTAACAAAATTTTGTTAAGACAATTTTTTCTACAAATCGGTAACAAAATTTTGTTTGTAAGAATGCATTCAAATATCTTTACCAGGCAGTCTTCCACCTTAACAAAATACTGTTAAGACAATTTTTTCTACGAATCGTTAACAAAATTTTGTTTGTAAGAATGTATTCAAATATATTTACTAGGCAGTCTTCCACCTTAACAAAATTTTGTTAAGATAAATTTTTCTACAAATCGTTAACAAAATTTTGTTTGTAAGAATGTATTCAAATATCTTTACTAGGCAGTCTTCCACCTTAACAAAATTCTGTTAAGATTCATTTTTAAAATCGTTAACAAAATTCTGTTAAGACAATTTTTTCTACAAATCGTTAACAAAATGTTGTTTGTAAGAATTTATTCAAATATCTTTACTAGGCAGTCTTCCACCTTAACAAACTTCTGTTAAGATTTGTAAAACCGTTAAAAATATTTTATGAAGACAATTTTTTCTACAAATCGTTAACAAAATTTTGTTAAGACAACTTTTGCTACCAGTTGTTAACAAAATTTGTTTGTAAGAATGTATTCAAATATCTTTACTAGGCAGTCTTCCACCTTAACAAAATTCTATTAAGATTCATTTTTAAAATCGTTAACAAAATTATGTTAAGACAATTTTTTCTACAAATCGTTAACAAAATTTTGTTAAGACAATTATTTCTGCAAACCGTTAACAAAATTTTGTTAAGACAATTTTTCTACAAACCGTTAACAAAATTTTGTTAACACAATTTTTTCTGCAAACCGTTAACAAAATTTTGTTAACACAATTTTTTCTGCAAATTGTTAACAAAATTTTGTTCAGACAATTTTTTCTACAAACCGTTAACAAAATTTTGTTAAGACAATTTTTTCTACAAATCGTTAACAAAATTTTGTTAAGACAATTTTTCTACAAACCGTTAACAAAATTTTGTTAAGGCAATTTTTTCTGCAAACCGTTAACAAAATTTTGTTAAAACAATTTTTTCTGCAAATCGTTAACAAAATTTTGTTAAGACAATTTTTTCTACAAATCGTAAACAAATTTTTGTTAAGAGAATTTTTTCTACAAACCGTTAACAAAATTTTGTTAAGACAATTTTTTCTACAAACCGTTAACAAAATTTTGTTAAGACAATTTTTTCTGCAAACCGTTAACAAAATTTTGTATGAGAGAATTTTTTCTACAAACCGTTAACAAAATTTTGTTAAGACAATTTTTTCTACAAACCGTTAACAAAATTTTGTTAAGACAATTTTTTCTACAAACCGTTAACAAAATTTTGTTAAGACTATTTTTTCTACAAACCGTTAACACAATTTTGTTAAGACAATTTTTTCTACAAACCGTGAACAAAATCTTGTTAAAACAATTTTTTCTACAAACTGTTAACAAAATTTTGTTAAGACAATTTTTTCTACAAACCGTTAACAAAATTTTGTTAAGACGATTTTTTCTACAAATCGTCAACACAATTTTGTTAAGAATTTTTTTTCTACAAACAATTAACAAAATTTTGTTAAGACAATTTTTTCTGCAAACCGTTAACAAAATTTTGTTAAAACAATTTTTTCTGCAAATCGTTAACAAAATTTTGTTAAGACAATTTTTTCTACAAACCGTTAACAAAATTTTGTTAAGAGAATTTTTTCTACAAACTGTTAACAAAATTTTGTTAAGACAATTTTTTCTACAAATCGTTAACAAAATTGTGTTAAGACAATTTTTTCTACAAATCGTTAACAAAATTTTGTTAAGACAATTTTTTCTACAAATCGTTAACAAAATTCTGTTCAGATTTTTTTTAAAGCGTTAACAGCATTTTGTTAAGATTTATTTTTAAAATCGTTAACAAAATTCTGTTAAGACTATTTTGTCTACAAATCGTTAACACATTTTTGTTAATAGAAAAGTATTCAAATATATTTACTAGGCAGTATTGCACCTTATCAAAATTCTGTTAAGTTTTTTTTAATTGAATTTAATTGGGTTTTAAGGCGCACTAACACATGAAACGGTTGTATGGCGCCTAACAGGCATGAACATGCCAGGCTCATCTTCCATGTACATAGAGATAAAATATGGAAAATGGGCCTAGAACCTTCTCACCCTGAATTGCAGAGTTGCTGCAAATTCTATCGTAGAAACTCCATTTACGCTGGAGCCAGGTTTATTGTTTTTCTGCCACTGCTCTTTTGATGCGAGCGAGATAGCACCTGAAACAATGCAGGGATCATGATGAAGACCTTTAATGAACATGAACAAAAAATGATAAAATGAACATGAATTTGGGGTGATTCTACCCCTCTGCCTACCCCTCCAAAGGGATCTGCAGTGGCCCTATTCTTTGCCCCGTGACCAAACGGGGGCACCCGGGAACCACACGGGGCTTTTTGTATAGCGTTCACAGGATATTGTTAAAATCATTACAAGGTAGTCTTCCACCTGAACACATTCTGTTACGATTTCATTTTTAAAAGCGATAACAAAATGTTGTTAAAACAAATATGTTCAAGTATCTTTACAAGGCGGTCTTCCACCTTAACAAAGTTCTGTTAACTTAAAGATAATATTTTGTTTTTAAATCGTTACCAGAATTTTCTTAAGATTTATTTTTAAAATCGTTAACAAAATTCTGTTAAGATTATTTTTTCTACAAATCGTTAACAAAAGTTTGATAATAAAAATGTATTCAAATATTTTTACTAGTCAGTCTTCCACCTAAACAAAACTGTGTTCAGATTTTTTTTTAAAAGCTGTTCGAATCAGTGATATTAACCATTCGAATCTTTGATATCACTTATTCAAATATGTGATATCACTGATTTAAAACGAAAATGTGAAATCACCTATTGAATGGGTGATATCACCTATTGGAATGAGTGATATCACAAATTCTAATAGGTGATATAACAGATTCAAACAGAAAGGAAGATATCACCTATTGAATTAATGAATATCATTCATTCATTTTGAATAAGTGATATCCCTGATTCGAATTAATGAAATCAAAGATTCGAATAGATGATATCACCCATTCAATAGGTGATATCGCGCATTCAGAATAAATCGATGATATTACCTATTTGAATGCGTGATATCACCTTCTGAAATCAGTGATATCAACGATTCGAAAAAGTGATATCCCCAAATGGTATTAAAATGTTGTACGGCGCCCCATAATATGCGCCGTATTGCTTTTTAAAACAATTCAGTGATATCACCTATTTGAATGAGTGTCATCACTCATTAGAATAGGTGATATCACTGATTCAAATTTAAATGAGTGATATCACCTATTTGATTCAATGATATCACTTATTCGAATCAGTGATATCACCCAATCGAAACGGTGATACCACTCATTTGAACAGGTGATATCACTGAGTGAAATCAGTGTGAAATCAGCTATTTAATGGGTGATATCACCTATTTGAATGTGTGATATCACTAATTCTAATAAGTGATATAACTGATTCAAACCGAAAGGATGATATCACCTATTGAATGAGTGATCACTTATTCATTTTCAATAAGTGATATCACTGATTCGAATGAATGATATCAATGATTCGAAATGATGATATCACCCATTTAACAGCTGATATCGCGCATTCAGCATGAATCGCAATATTGCTTTTTAATACAATTCAGTAATATCATCTATTTGATATTAATTATTCGAATAGGTGATATCATCGATTATAAATTTAAATGAGTGATATCAACTATTCGAATCCGTGATATCAATTATTCGAATCAGTGATATTACTCATTCGAATAGTTGATATCACGGATTCAAAACAAAAGGGTGATACCACCTAATGAATGGGTGATATCACTCATTCGTTTTGAATAAGTGATTTGAATGAGTGATATCACTGATTCGAATAGATGATACCACCATTTCAATAGGTGTAATCACGCATTCAGAAATAATCGGTGATATCACCTATTTGAATGCGTCATATCACCTATTCGAATCAGTGATATCACCGATTCAAATAGGTGATATCACAAAATGGTATTAACGAGTAATACGGCCCCCCATATTTAGGGCTAAAAGCAAACCTTATTTCTTAGTAGAATGTGCTGTCCTGTCAATTACATGGAGAAAAGCAAAGGTGACAAACATTCACCTTGCCTTACAATTAATAAACAATAAAATTCATCACTTAGATTATTGCAGTGTTTGATTTTGGATTTAACACATGTATACATTGATTTAATTATATATGTGCTGTGATATTCTGTTCTATGAATTAATTTAAATCCTATCTCTATATAATACACATATTGCAATTAGATCTTGACACATTTAAACTGATTGAAATAAAGCCAAACATACATTTATCATCAATATCCACTACATAAGTTGTGAAAAACAAATACTTTATGATTTGTAGACTCAATTCAAATCAATACTTTTTTCGACATAACATAATTACATGTATTGCCTAACACAAGACTAGTGAACAATCAAACCATGATGACCATTCTGCCTCGTAACTAGTAACCCTTCGTTTATGATTTATTAGGCACTGTCTGTTAGACCCAATTCCCGGACAATTCAAAATCGTCCCGATTATAGTAGTCACCATGAAATGGCCGCAATGACCGAAACGCGCATTTCAACTGTAAGGCGAAAAGATGATAGAACGAAAAGACGATGAGACGAAAAGACGACAAATGTAGCGCGAAAAGACAAACGAACGACCGAATAAATTACGACATATTACAAGCGAAAAGACGACAGAAGGCCACACAAAATTATGAAAAGACGACAATATCAAATGGCATCTTTTCGCGGCTAAAGTGTCGTCCTTTCATTTTGTTTGCGTCGCGTTCTTTCGTCTTTTCGCCCTTGAACTGTCGTTGATCTTCCTTCTTTCGTCTTTTAGTTGTGTCGTCTTTTCGCGATACATTTGTCATCTTTTCGCTCTGTCGTATTTTCGTTCTGTTGTCTTTTCGCGGCGAAATAACAACTGCAGAAATCAGCCACCATAGAAAAGCGAATTCAAATTTCCAGAGTGTGAGAAAAAATAGTGTTACTGTACATTCGGATTTATTCCTGAGAGTTTGATTTGTTTGTACGTGTTCGAATGACATCCCTTGCGACTTTAAAACTTCGCCATTTCCTGAGAGCTATTAATAGTCACGAACTGATCCGGAATTTGTCGAGAATTATTAGACGAATTAGCTGACATGTAGACGTCACGCCTGTAGTACAAAACAGGTTGGTGGAAAAAGCCGTACTGTACAGTACCGTACAGTCCGAAATATAACTTCAATAGCAGGTGCGTGGTACGGATAATATTCGCCGTCTCCGGTGATCTATTAATAGTCACGAACTGATCCGAAGTTTGTCGGGAATTATTAGGCGAAAATAGCTGTACATAGATGTATAACATTTATTAAAAAAAATGAAATGTTAAGCAATTCATTTGTATCGTATATTAGAACAGTTAGCATGCATATAGGTAATACATATATCAAATGTAATTAGATTAAAAAAATAGAATCAGTGCCGTACCGAACATACCGGCGAACGTCATCTGAGTAACAGTTAACATAAATACAGATGTAATACTATTAAATCAACATAATTAAATAAATATCAGACACGTGGTTAATTACATAGCCAAGAAGTTAATTACATTACATGTTACATTGTAAATTAAAGGTATGACACACACTTGCAAGAGGATTCACACATCTTAACCAGCCGACAGCCAGCTATACATGAATTATTAGCAAAATCTATACAAAAATGGAGTTTTCTGTTACCCTTTCCCGTGAGCGATGTCAACACAGTAATTTCCACAGCTCAATTATAGCATAGACATACATGATTATACATGCATAAAATATGTATAAACTATCGTTTTCATTCATATATAAGATATACATATATCCATGTCACACAGGAAATATATAATCTGCACCTGCCCATTTATTAATTAGACATTCATGATATTAATTGTGTTTTTAGTTTGGCCGTTCATAGCCAGTTCTTTATTCACAGCGTCCGCCTTTTGAACTGCAACTAACTATTTACAAGGTTTTTACACAGTTGTGTAAAATATCACACAGAGCAAGTGTGTACATGTACTATAATAACTTTCGGAAACAATAGCTTGAGAAAGCCTGGGAGAATACCGGACCAGGTTTTCTAGGCTTTTTGTATTCATATATAAATGATCATCTTTGTGTTAAACTTATACAGCTTATTGTTTGTGCACCTCTTGTCGCAGATTTGTTTCTATATGGCTATGGCATGGATTTAATGTTGAGTCTTTCATCAGATACTCCAGCAGATTTAATTGAAGCCTTTAATGTGAATGGCATATTGAACGTTCACCGCGTCTAACATAGAACGCGTCATACGGTCTGACGTTGAATTTACGGGTTTGCTAACGTCCATTTACCAATATTTCCTATTGACATCATTTGGGGATTGGTGACAGAGGTAAGAACACTAAGTTATTAATATAGATACTCCATTTTTTGAGGATAATATATAGTGCGTACAAGCCGGAAAGGACTGAAGTTTTACTTTCTCGTATAATTTTAGCCGAAAATCATTTACTTTCATTAATCATTCGTGAGAAAGAACGTTATCGTCGTTTTTGGATAGATAGGTCACGTATAAAACCTGAAATGTTCATACATATACAATCTCTGCTAACGGTATCTTGCTAATCATACAATAAACACGTCAATAGAGGATCAGAAACAATACCTGTGTTCAAGAAACGCATTTTAAGTGTGTTTTATGGCAAATTTATCAATTATCGTGCATAATACGGTACACAGGTTTAACAACGTGTACACAAACGGTATAATGTCTATTTTCGTGAAATCGATCAATTAAATATATATGAAATATAAAAAGATCGGACAGGGAAAGTAGCATTCAAGGAGGACAGTCGACCACAAAACACAGGAACAAACATGGAAACAGACAAACAAGAAGGCAAAAGTAATAATAAAAGTAAACGACATCACAAACACAAAAGGGTTGACAATAGGGCTACCGCCTTGGAACGGTCAGTGGCAAAGTAGGCCATTGCGGGTTTAAACCGGTTCTAGGGTGCACCAAACCTCACACTTACCCTACTGTCATCCCATTAAAACAGGACAGTGTAAATAAAGAAATCCCCGCCATGATCTAATCTCTAACCAACAAGGCAGCATCAATAGGCAATATAAGTAAAACACAAATATGCTCGTGTAAATATAATACAAAAAACAACAGCCTAGAAAGCCACAATGAAGGTACTCAATGACATGGCAGAAGCCAGAGCAGTAAGAGAATACACCATTAAGTATACCTTTCATACTATAAATGACATTACATAAAATGATGGAATTTGTACTCACAGGAAGAACTTAAACATGTATTAGATGTAAACATGCATTTTCTACAGTACCACAGTTTAGTAACTGCTGTCAAACAAATTTAAAAAAGATAACAACATAGAAGCTACAAGCAAACTTGAAAAAAAACATCATACCAACATGAGATATACGGTCCTATAGAAACCTATTAGAATATACATAAAATACGAGAAAGGAATACAATATACGTATCTTCTACTACATCAAAATCTTGAAATCCCTACTGTAAAACTTTCATGAAATAAACGTTACTCAATCAGCAATCCAGTTTGGTAACAGAGTTTTACTTGGTATTTTTCAATAACCAAGGATACTACATTGCAATGGTTCCAGACACGCATAAACCATTACATCTTAGCAACAAATAGTTTTCTACATAAGATAAAACTACTTGACAATCCAATATGTTCTTTCTGTTCAACGGCATCCGGAACAATTATACATATTCTATGTGAGAAAACAAAAAATATACTAAGTAAACTTAAAGATTGGCTGCTCACAAAATATATTGAGATTAATCAGGAAGAAAAATCATTTATCTTTGAAACATATTACACAAATGTAAGCAACATAATCCAGCTCATCCTTTAAGAGACACAATACTACTTATATTGCTGCTGATGATCAATAACATACTCACAATTACAACACTGAAGCACATAATCCAACTTCTAAAGAAAAAAGAAAAGAAATATCCATTGTTGAAAACAACTACAACATATTTTGAAATTCGGAAAAATGAGACCCAGATATCTATTTGTAATGTTTGATTGATATAATGCCATATACTAATGCCGGAGACATATCCTCAACCCGCTACCCCATTCCCCATATTCTTTTATTTAAAAAAATATTTTCACCAACCCCATCTTGCACCCCAACCAATAAAGTTAAGTTTTTAGTCATATTATTATTAATATATTCATATATGTGTGAATGTAAATTTGTTACCAAAAAACGTAAAAACACACATAGAATCAAATACAAATACTTAACAGAAATTTGCTATTTAAAGATTAAGTTTGACATTATATTCTATAAACTAGCGGTAATCAATAGTAAACTACTGAGCGAGTGATTGATTGATCTGAGAGAGTATTATTGATTTAGGATTTTGTTGTAAACAATTGATTGTAATAACAATAAATGTACATGTTTTAAGGTATACGAGAGCATGGTCATCCTCGACCCATCACTGTCGGGGTGAATAAATGGGTCAAACAAAAAAGTATACCTTTCTTTTTATGTAATACTTGGCTATACTAATATGTATTAATGACGTTTGGCATCCGCTGGAGATGTTCGAACATTGTGAACACACTTTTTCCGTCGTCGTCCGTCCGTCCGACACACTTTAGCATGCGCCCAGACCTTGGTCATAGCTTGAAAAGTATTTGACATATGTTCATGAAACTTTACACACATCTTCATCTTACCCCCAATGAATGTCTTTCACATGTCCAATAAATCCTGACTTCAATTTCGTCAGAGTTAATCCAATTTTCATTAAACTTAACATGCAATATAACCAATCTGATAACATGGCAATATATTGACCTATGGTCATGAAACTTTATACAGTTATTTCTTATCATTTATGTTATAGAGGGTTGTGCCCTTTTTCATAACACTTTATACAGTTCTTGCATATCAATTATTCAATAGAGAGTTATGCCGCTTTTTCATGAAACGTTAACAATTTAAGATTCTCCCCATAATTAACGAAGAATTGCACCCTTTGTCTTTAAGCTGGCGATACAAGTGTTTCGTTAAACAGGCATCTATATTTTAAAACCGTTTGAAATCTCATAATGTGTATGTTGTACGTGATCTTTTGTGTCGTTTCGTAATTTTCAATAATAAGGAATTATCATAGATATCAAATTATGATACACATTTTCTGTGACCTCCGAAGTATGGCAGTATAGGGATCACGTTGTCCGTCGTCCGTCCGTCGTCGTTTGTCGTCTGTCGTCCGTAGTCCGTTATACTTTAACCAGCAACATAACCTTGGTCATAACCTGAAACGTATTTGAACTATGTTCAAGAAACTTCAAAAACATCTTCATCTTAAGGAATGCTGTTCCACATGTCCAATAACTCTGACTTTCATTTTGGAAGAGTTAAGCCCCTTTCAAAAAACATTTACCTGTAACCTAACCAAGCTCATAACTGGCCATAACTTAAGTATTTGACCTATGTTCATGCAACTTCACTCATCTATTCCTCTTGCATGTAACACATATAATATTGATACCCATGACCAATAGCTCTGACTTTCATTTCAGCAGAGTCATGCCCCTTTTCATAAAATATTAACTTACAATCTAACCAAGCTCATAACTGGCCATAGCTTGAAAAGTCCTTGACCTATTTTTATTAAACTGCTCACGCATATTCATTTTAACAAAATGAATGTCGTTACACATGTCCAATAACTCTGATTTTCAATCCGGAGTTATTCTCCTTTTCATAAAATCTTAACCTGCAATCTAACCTACTCACAAGTTGGCAAAATATTGATATATGTTCATGAATCTTTATACAGTTCTGCCTTATCAATTATCCAAAGCAGATTTATGCTCATTTTCATAAGCTTCAGCACTTTAAAAAAAACTGCTCCATAATTCATGAAAAATTGCATCCGCTGTCTTCAAACTTGATAATTAGATTAAGTGTACTTGCTGAAATAAGCACACGGCAGACGACACAAATGTTCCGTGGAATCCCCTTCTGGTGTTATCAAGATTATTGAAAATCACCATATTTCTCCTCAGTGCGCAACAAAAATGAAAAGGAAAAAATAATTGCAAAAGGTCATTCCAAATCAAAAAGACGAAGATTATTACCCTTGATTCTATCCCCAAATAAATGTCTCACTCATAACAAAAAAGGATTAACACCAAGAAAAGCGTCAAGCACAAAAAGAAAAGAAATAGCCTCCACTCCACAAATTAAAACACAAAAATGAAGGCATTTTTAGGACAATTGTATAAACGCATACGAAATATAGTAAAAAGAGTGATATACCCCAGGAAAAGGCACAGTGTGAGTACTTGAAATATGTGGTATTAAGGAAGAACTATAATTTGTTCAGCATCAAACCTTAAATACCACAACTGCATGCAGAAGAAGGAAAGACACGCTAATATAGTCATTGTTCGAAGACCGACATTTTCATGTTTTACGTTCGAAACAATTTCGTTCTCATGTGATGTCTCGTTCCGTACTTGGAAACTTAACCCCGCCCTACTCAAACACCTGACACTTTCCGGTTGCGTGCAATATACATGTTTTTTTTTAATTTTAAGTCATAAGCAAGCAATGGCTTCATGTTGTAACATACAATAAACGGAATATTATTCTGTAATTCGTCGATTTTGGTAGTAGATACAAATGCTTTCATTCTGT
The DNA here is from genome assembly GCA_037043455.1 of Cyrtodaria siliqua. NCBI lineage: Eukaryota > Metazoa > Mollusca > Bivalvia > Adapedonta > Hiatellidae > Cyrtodaria > Cyrtodaria siliqua. Next base: position 17,790 of record JAWPHD010001659.1, read on the forward strand.
GACATTGTAGACACATTAGTTAATGCATTTAATAGCACATATTAAAAACACTACAAAAGGAGAAATTTGGAAATCATCGTCGAACCCGATAAATACAGACAATAGTGCCGTCTCGGATTGATTGTTCATGCACGGTTGTGTAAAATGCGTATTACCACTGAGGCCCTCTTGCCCCGGGTTCGGCAGAACTTAGTATTAACGTTCATTTATAATCAACTTTATTTTTGTTTATTTAGTTGAAGATATAGATAGTGCACAGAAGCTAATAATATATACAAGTATAATAGGCCATTGTTGTTAGTCGGTTAAGTAAGGTGCCAATGATTGCTTTTCTATCAGATTTTAAAGAATATGTTTTAACTGTTGTAATTATGTGCGTGGTTCAGATCGAAATGTCGTGGGTTCGATCCTCGCCACGGCCATGTTATTTATCCTTGAGCAAGGTATTTAATCCACATTGCTTAGTACTGGTTCTACCCAGGAAACCTCGAAAGTGGGCGTTGAAGTATCAATAGATAGATAGATTATACCATTAATATGATTTTCTGCATACTTACCACGTATAGTACCTTTTTAAATTCGTAGAAATCCCAATTATTTGCGGTTTATTTAACCATTGATTACATGTGAATGTGCTTTTATTTTTAGATACTGTGAAAAACATCATCAAGGAGGATAGATGTAAAAATGAATATCCGACCGTCAGACATTTGTTTTTCGCAAGACTCCATAAACAATCGTTTTGGTGAAAAAACTCGACACGGTGGTAAATTGATTTGAGAAACCTTAGATGAAATATGTGAGGGAAGGTATGTCATTTTCAATGTCACGTGCGTGAAGAATCTTTTAACCTGAACAGTATGCACACTCTTGTGATAACTGAATTATTCCAAACTGTATACATGCCACTTCTACAGTTAAAATATTTTCGCGAATCTAAGAATTTTAAAATGCCAAAATACGAGTATTTCTAAATTTTATGATAAGTTTTATGACTTCTTTATATTGCGAAACATTAATTGTCTTTTACAAATCTGATTATTTCTACGGGAAAATATTTGTGAGGGACTGAAATCCATATTTTGTTCTTTCATCGGGGGCATGAAACACATTAAGGAAGCTTAACGTTAATTACACACCGAAGTAGTGTTTATTCGCCACAATAGACCAACTTATTCATATTTACGTTTGATTTATATTAAAATAAGAGTATCTCAGTTGTTTAGTTTAAATTATATGGTTATTGATAGATTTTATTAAACCACTGATCTTTATTAGAAACTGAAAGAAATGGTGAAATGGTGAATTCCAGATTCAGCCTTCAACATCACCATGTGCGACCGTCACACACGGCTGCTTTCGACAATTTAGAAATGTAAAGATTTAATACCCGACAATACCTCATTTGTTAAATAATGTTTTAACAAAAATCGGTTGAGGGAGAAGCTAATGTACCACAAGATAATGAAAATGTTTGAGGAAGAGCTAACATTCAATTGTAATTTATTTGTTTGCTATTTAACATCATATTCCAGCACATTTTATGCTTTGTATGACCGTTTATTTTTAGTGGTGGATGTAGACCACCCACGTATTCCTGTGTAAAACCAGTACTGTAAACCTCCTGTAATATATCATAATCATTAAATTGTAGAAAGTTTAATCAAGTGGTTTGGGTTTGGACATAGTCTTTGAGTTCAAACGTAGTCTTTGGTTTCAAACGTATTCTTGGTTTCAAGCGTTGTCTCTCTTTTAAAACGAAGCATTCAGTCTGTCTGCAACCATCCATTCAACACTCCTAAGGTACAACAGGTCAGTTGAGCAACATCTACATGGAGTATAATCATGTTGTTGGGTTTCGTCCCGGTTCCAGTGTTTTCAGTATGTGCGTTTTTATATAAAACTATCATTATATGTATGCCAAGGACGACACTAGTTAGACACTTTCTACTATTTAATATTATTCTGAATAAAAGGAACGTTCACGGTTTTGTTGTTAATTATTATATAAATGTTTATAAGGTTCGTTCCGAAGTTCCACATTCTGGGTAATGTAATGTTTAATCAGACGGACTTTTGCAAATTAATCATTTCCAAATAGACGTGCCTCTCCAAAACATTGTCACATTTCGACAACAGAATGTCATCTATTCACAGCCAACGGTAATGTTTTACGAGTATATAGCTACTATTCGGATCAGATCCTCTGAAGACTATTCAAAACCTGACATTCTACCCAAATGGCAAGTTGATCCGTAATATGATAGTTAACTTGCGAACATGGCAAACGAGACGCAATTTTGAAAGGGCGCTATTGCCTTTTACCTGGATACATATATCTACATTTCTGCTGAAAATGTCATCCTTAATGTTATATTCCAACACAAATGAGATATAGGTAACCACATAAGTAGTAAATAGTAAATTACCGATACAGATATACAAATGGCAAAGAAATACAAAAAGATCGGACAGGGAAAGTAGCATGTATGTATTTATATAACTTGTGAACGTAAACACGAACATGTGTACACGCCACCTACCTATTTCAAAGCCAAATTGAATTTTTAAAATGCCTTATCGTATAAAAATGTTGCAACATGCGCGAATCTTTTCAATTCGTCCTGCAAAAACATAACCTTTCCAAAAACATACCTTAAGACCTCATCATTAGCCAGTTTGGGATCATACATTTCTGATAATAAGCTTGCTTTTACACTTTAAACCACCATATTTCGTTTCTTTAGACAATTCAAAATGCTGCATCTCGCAAGTATTTGAAAGAAATATATAGAGATATATTTATATCGGGAATTATACAAACCTGCCCATAATCAATAATAACATCATCGTTTATAGTGTTTTGCTTGTACATTCTAACCTTACACCGTGGAAACAAGTGTATGTGTTCGTGCATTACAGCTGTTTCAATCTAAGAAAAGTAGGTGATTTTTTTTTACGTTCAAACTATTATCAGATAATCTCAATATAGTTAAACATAATATGTGCCCGTTAGTGATATGATGACAGAGTGCGAATGTTCAAGTCTGCATTAATTTATACTGCATTATAACCGTAGGTGTTCCATCACGGACATTCCGCCCATCCAAGTTGTAAGAATTAATGGCCGCTGTGTGACTTCCGACAACAGACGTCTTTGGATATTTAGACACCTTGAAAGGTTAGGAAAATGTGGAGCGATACATGTCAAAGTGGGACGTCATATTCCCTTTACCAAGCGTACGTCTAAGAATCGTGGATCTTCTATTGATGTGCGGAGGGACCCTGGAGGAAGATGGTACTTGAGGCAAAGCATTACAGAGCCAACCGTATCTATCCCTGATGAAAACAAAACTAGTATTGACAAAACAAATGCTATGGACAGAACTGCACACGAACGCAAACGTATGTATGACTCGTTCGCAACACAACTTGATCTTTCAACGAAACAAAAGCTTAATCAGGAAAATGTGTCTTCCAGAACGAGCTTATTTGGATACACTAAGGACGCTGATCCCAAACTTTCAAAGAGCGAAATTGTATATCGACGAGACGATATACACACAAGACATGAAGGTTATCATGGTGATGTAAACGCACATATGCATCGGAAAGAGGAAATTACTGCCATCAAATGTGGTAAGTAAACATTACATACCATTACTTTTAGACATTCAAAACGTCCCATTGGGTCCAAATGTATGTGATATATTGATCTAAACAGTATTTATTTCGTAATGTTCAAATGATATGGATCTGAAAGCTTACCAAGGCTTATATTAATTCATCTGTTAATCCTTAAAGGTGCGTAGATGAAGCCGGATACTATGGAAAAAAAGAATCAAAAGTAGCTGAGCACAAAACAGAAAACTATTAAAAGCAATAGTCTAGGCAGTTTTGTTTTTATTTGGTCGGTCTTCCACGAGTTCAAAATCGAAGTAACCTAGCATCCCCTATCAACACCGACAGACCTAATGTTACGATTAGGATGCAAATATGTGGATGGAAATTATACAGTTTTGCACACTGTTGAATAAGTCGGCGTCTAATTGGTGAGACAGTTCTGAAAAGCCAACAAAAAGAAGATTTTGTAGAGACCGTCCACATATATGCGACATATTGAACTCAATAATATAACTGTATGTTTTCAAATCATTCTGACCAGTTTACAACGTCTTGTTCAATGCCGATACCCTGTATGTCAAATATAAGTATGTGTGTCTGTAAAGCGTATATATACAGCTTCGTAAAGTAGCATTGTTCTTGTTCGTGTACTATCTTGTATTGCTTTACGTTTTTGTATTGTTTAGCCAAACAACGACTACTTGTCGCAGCGTTAGACTTCGGTACAACAAATTCCGGCTATGCCTTCTCGTTATGGTCAGACTTCTTGAAAGACCCACTCAACATTATGACCAACCATTGGAGTACAGGTGCCGGTACAAGTGTATCATTTAAGACACCTACTTGCATACTCTTTAATCGATTCCAACTCTTCGACAGTTTTGGATTTAAAGCAGAAGAAAAGTACGCCCAGTTGGCTACTGATGGGAAGCATACGAATTGGTTCTACTTCAAGCATTTTAAAATGCTGTTGTATGAGAATAAAGTAAGTGAATGTGCATAATGCTGTTGTATGAGAATAAAGTAAGTGAATGTGCATAATAATTGTTAAATATAAAACGTATTTATAGATAAACATACACAAAATACAATTTTTCTCGGTGCATGCAATTTTGAATTGCAAAATATAGGATATACTAAAAATAAACTGGAATTATTTATGCTAAACTCGGTCCACCATTTGTATAAATTATGGACTTCTTATAACTCGGCGCTTCAAGGAAATTACATGTGTGTGTCTGAAAGCGACGTGTAAAAAAGGAAATAATTTCAGTTGCGATATAAAAATCAATGTGAATTAATTTAATGAATATATCAATAGGTCATTGCTGTATTATTCAGATATGTCCTGCTATTACCTTTCATAATTGTGGAAGATTGTGTGTTTATTTTAAACTTATAGTATATAAAATATCCTAATCTGGAGTGTATTTCATACAACTTATAGTTTGTTAGAAACTCAGTTATACTGATAAAACGTCGTTATTAGAAAACTAATTACTACAACAGTTTATAACTCCACCTTTGAATTATTTATCGAAATGAAATATAATAATAGAATATATAATCACGAGCTACACATCATTTCATATATCACTAAATATTGCAGTTTGAAAACATGTAGTCTGTTGAAATAACAGTGATATTTAACAGAGTATAGTCTATACATATAACATTGTAGTTGTTGCATAAGTTTGAGCTTAGATATCAATAAGAAATTACTTGTTACATTCTTCACAACGAAGTTGTTTTTTGTAACACATAGCATGGCTTCCGTGAGTTTAATAAAGCTATAATATAACAATACACATTCTGTCAAGTAAAAGTAGATTTAACAGTCGAATTGAAAATGTAGCATTCAAGGACCACATACAACCAAAAACACGTACAGAAGCAAACAGTAATTGCAAACCGTCATAAAACGGTCAGTGGCAACAAAATACGCTGGATGCTTAAACCAGGTTCTAGGTGCACTAAACCTCACTTTTACCCTATTGCCATTCCAAATAAAACTGGACAGTGTAAATAAAAATAAACCCCGCCAGGTTATATTTTCTAACAAACACGGCAGCATCAATAGATAATATGAGTGCAACACATAAATGATCATTTATATATAAATATAAAAAAACAAAAGACTAGAAAACCACAACGCATGTTCTCATTGATGTGACAGAAGGCAAAGCAACAAGAGAACACCGTCAAGAGTACGGTAAGACACTATGATCCTTTCAATATTTAGGTAGAAGTCATTATAGAGTCCATAATGTGTCCGGTCATTGCAAAATCAAGCAGGAAAACATACATTACGTGGCCGCGCCTTAATCCCATTAAGCGATGGGAAAGCTTATATTAGTAGGATTTTATAATGGATATTTTGACAATAAAACACGTTTAAAAACATGTCTTTACTGACAACTTCGATAACCTGTTTAAAATTACCTTTAATGTTTTAATTTTACAATAAGCAAACTTTTTTATCCGAAGTTAAGGTTTAATTTCATACCCCAGCCAATCCCGTTTTCGTTTCTTAGAGAAGGGGTTGGATGGGGTATGAAAGTTAATACTCGGACCACGTAATGGTGGCGGACTGTAAATTCGTTAACATCTAAGCATCAAGTGCGTTCCAAATGATAGGTTAATAACCTCTTTTGAAAAACTGTTTATCAAGTTTAATAAAGATTGTATGAAAGTGATTATGACCAAGGATCTTACGAGGTTTGTAAATAACATCACCATAGAAGGCAGGTTGTGATAGTCCTTTTCGCAGAAGAGTTCTTAAATTATTGTTATATTTTAAAAGCAGATCAGGGTTATGACAAGGCTAAATGGCAACGGTTTTTAGAAGTTCATGAAAAAATGCGCATGCGCCATAATTTACTTTTATGTATTATGAACAACATGAATATCAGGCTACTGTTCAATCGTTATGTTTTCTTGCATGTATGCAACCCTTCGGACGAAAATCTACTTTATACTTTTATAGCGTGATATGAAGACAACTGACTGCATTTTTTTTACACCAATGATGGGTATTTTATTTTATTGTAAAGACTGATCCGCTACATTGTGTAAAGATTTCACCCTTACATCTTGTAAATATAACGACTTAACATCTGGAAAGTACTGCTCCATTACATCTTATAAAGACTGAGACCCTACATCGTGTAACGACTGAACCCTTATATATTGTAAAGACTGAACCATTACATCTTGTAAAGATTGACCCTTACATCTTGTAATGACTGAGATTCTATATCTTGTAAAGACTGAGTCCCTACATATTGTAAAAACTTAGCTCTTGTATCTTGAAAAAAAGGAGTCCCTATATATTGTAAAGCCTGAGTTCCTTTATCTTGTAAAGACTGAGTCCCTCTATATGTTGTAAATAGTGAGCCCTTATACCTTGAAAATACTGAGCCTATACATCTTTAAAGACTGAGCCCCTACATCTTATAAAAGCTGAGCCTTAATATCTTGAAAACATTGAGCCCTTACATGTTATAAAAACGGAGCCTTTATATCTTGTAAGGACATATTTCTTAGAGCCCTTACATTTTATAAAGATTGAGCCTTTATATTTTAAAAAGACAGAGCCCTTACATCTTGTAGACTGAGCCCCTACACTCCTGAAAAAGACTGAGACCCTATATTTTGTAAAGACTTTGCCCTTCACGTCTCAAACAAAACCACAGAGATAAGACATTAATACTATTCCACAAACCAAAAGTGAAGAATTTATAGTTATTAAATGCAGCCTGCCATACTCTGGTTCCCTTATGATATGAATCTAAGTAAATGTCAGGAACGTATACAATAAAAAAAAACACTAACACATCCCCTCATACATAGGTAATTTATTGTAGTAGCATATACACTGTCGTATAAGTATGGCCTATTTTTAATATTCGTTAGAACAATATTTTACTAACATCTACACTGGAGAATATTTAAGAAGATATAAAAGTCGAAAAGGAAATGTATAATTCAAGGACCACAGTCAACCAAAAAAACACGCTTAGGAAAAAAAACAATTACAAAGATGAATAAAAGTATATGTCATCACAAACATAAAAGGGTTGATAATAGAGCTACCGCCTTGGAACGGTCAGTACCAAAGGCCAATTTTTTATATGTTTGTATTATCAATCTCCTGTCTATGGCACGGTTCAAAATATCATTTATTTTATTGATGAAACTTAAAACAACAACAAAAACAGTCATGCACCTTTGGACGATTATTGACAGAAAGTGTGTATAACGTTAAGTATACGAACATGTACGTAAGTATTGGATTTCAATTGTTATTTTCAGAATCTTAACAGGAAAACACAACTAGCAGACGACAAAGGCCAGAACATGCCAGCAATGCAAGTGTTCTCTCAATGCATCCGATTTTTGAAAAATCATCTTCTGGAGAAATGTATGCAACCCTATTCTGGTATCCGCGAAGATGAAATACACTGGGTCCTTACAGTTCCCGCCATTTGGAATGAATCAGCAAAACAGTTCATGAAAGAGTCTGCAATAGCGGTACATATTTGTTTTGATCAATATTGCAAACACTTATGAATGGTTGTTATTTTATGGAGGTTGGGTGGCTGAGAATTGGGATGGTGGTAATACGTATTGTACTTTCGTTCTAATAGTTTTTTCTTATAGAAGGTAAACATATTATATTATAAAAGGCATATAAAGTAAAATATGTTTAAGCCAATGAACGTACAATGGTGTTTACTTAAGCCGTTAATGCTTTCTGATATAAATCATAATTGTATTGGCATTGTACGTGTACAATATTGCTAAAGCTATCTAGTAATTACAGTGATTTTTAATACATACACTTATATAACACACTACTACAATCGTTACCCATCGATTCATTATTGATCATGAATCCTAATTCAAACAAAACACCAGCGACACATATATAAACAGTAAATGAAGAGTATATGTGAAATGCTGAAATAAATGTTAACCTCTTTGGCGACATGTTTGCCAACCGAGTATTGCATCTACATGCCGTACATGTAAATATACATCCAGTTTTCTCGCTGTAGATTTCACCTGCTTATTATTCAGTCTTCAGTATCTTAGCGTTGGTATTCAATCTTTGTTATATATTTGTTCTTATCAATTTCACAGTTCTTCATGCATTTACTGTTATAAGAAGTTCAATCTTATTTTTATGTTACAATTAAAGGCTGGGATAGCAAACGAGTGTCTGTCTCTTGCCCTGGAACCTGAAGCTGCTTCTTTATACTGCAAACAACTGTCTGGAATAAGTGAAGAAAATGCAGACGAGGCTATAGCTGAAACCACGTTCTCACTTGATCCAGGAACTAAATATATCATACTTGATGCTGGAGGTTAGTAAATAAATTTGTCAACTGAAAGAAATTTAAATAAAGTTGGTTCTCCTATTTACAAGTTCGTGTATATTAAATGAAATTCGTATATTGTGTTAATCAATCTTAAAACAGGACTCACTCATCAGCACAGTTTGAACAATGAACATTTTATTTTTAATGAATTCAATATTTCACCTTATACTTTTATCCACTCTTCTTAACATATTTAGGCGGTACAGTGGATATCACCGTCCACGAGACACAGCGTGACCACACAATCAAAGAGTTGTATAAAGCGAATGGTGGACCTTGGGGAGGCACAAATATCGATGAGGCTTTTCACAACTTTCTGGAACATATATTTGGAAAGGACACCGTCAAAAGTTTTATGAAGTAGGCTATTTACTGTTTAATTACGTTGTGACCTTCAATTAGATAGATAAGGTATAAATGGGGGAACATAACCTTTATATTTAAATAGGATAACTCATGTAGCTCAGAGCGAATCAGAGACCACAAAATCAACATTACATACGCGGGACATTCAGAAAGTTCTGAGACTGATTACAATACTTTAAAATGTGCTATCACAATAAAACATAACTTCTGCCAAATCAAAGAGTACTTACTTACTTTATGCCTTTCTAGGCTTTTTTTATATTGCACAAGGGCCGTTCAAATATTACGCGGATGGACATTTTTAATATTTAATACTTTCCTTTTATTTAGCCGTTCCCGAAATGCAGATATAAAATAATGCCGTCACATTTAGGACTGCTCCGTATAAGGGTGTCTCGTCCTTTAGATCATCCATTGCAGCATTATAATACATGATATCTAATTTCTGTTTAAATCATTTGATTTCTTATGAGTTGGATTACAAAGTATATGAATCTTAAAGGTTTACGTCAACAAATGAATGCGGTATTGAAAAGGTCCAAGTATTATTTGAACAGCCCTCGTATATGCATGGTCATTTATGTGTTTTACTTATATTTCCTATAAATGCTGCCTTGTTTGTTAGATAATATAACCTGGCGGGAATAACTTTATTTACACTGTCCCGTTTTATTGGGATGACAATAGGTTAATAGTGAGGTTTGGTGACCCTAGAACCCGGTTTAGCGGCCTTTTTGCCACTGACCGTTCCAAAGCGGTATCTTTCAATTGATTTTTTTTTGTAATTGTTGTTTGTTTATGTGCGTGTTTGTGGTTAACTGTGGTCCTTGAATGCTATATTTCCTGTTCGACATGTATATCTACTTCTGCGAATCGGCGTTGTCATCTGAATACCAATGCTTGGGTGGTTTACCGTTTAAAGTCTTGTTCCAAGCTTCTTTATGCCTAGAAATGTACTACTATCCGGTGCTCCTTCAGTTAAAGCGACATCATTATGTTCACTTCAGGGTAAACACTACATGTAGTTTAAAAGTGCGCCGCGACTTTAACAGAAGTAGGTATAAAAGTCTAACAGGAAATGCAGCATTAAAATTCAAGGACGACAGCCAACCAAAAACACGTATTGATACAGGCACAATTTACAAGGATAAATAAGAATCAAATCTGACATCACAAACATGAAATGGTTGACAATAAGGATACCGCCTTGGGAAAGTCAATGGTAAAAAGGCCGCTGGTTGAACAATGTCACATGACATGTTTTTTCCCCGGACATTGAAATGAAGTCAGGTAGCATAAACAAGATATGTTCAACTTATAAAGTAACACTTTCATTTTGTAATCTAATTAAGCATATTGACCTTTTCCCCGAATATGTTTATGTAAATGGCAAGTGCAATGATTCCTTCAATATAAAATAATATGACATAAACTATAATGTGCTTCATAATTTTGCTGCATCTGTATTTTTGAAAAAGGGGGAAAAATGCGATTTGAAGTAAATATCTTCAAGTATAAAAATAACCGTAATATATATTAAGGAAACACTGCTTGTAAATTGTCGTTTAAAGTTATAGTATTCAGATATGTCCATGTTTGAAGGTAAAACATATAGAACATGTTTTTTTTTTGCTATTGATCGGTTTTCGCAATTTCAGCGAACATTAACATAAAATTCAGTCCTTTGAAAGTGATATAATTTATACAAAAATAGTTCAAACCATCAGCTGCAAGTATTGTTATGATTTATTTATGATCTAAACAAATAGCTTTTAATATTTTATTATCAAATTTTGTCTTACAATTAAACAAACGATCATATTTAAATTCGAACACATATTTTAACAATTATTATAAGCATTTACTGGAATTATTTTAGTTTTAGTTAAAACTGTACGACAATAGAAACGTATAGGTTTACAATCTGGAAATAGCAGACAAGTCGGTTAAATGCATCAGGCCTAAAAGACAGTCTCACATATTTAAATTACAAATTTGTAATGACAGTCACTTCAGCTGAAGACAAATTCTTAAACAAAAGTGTAACGTTATAAGTTAAACACCTCTTTTATACTAACAATAAACGACTACTGAAAGTGAAACATACACAAGTTTTACATTTTCACGGTGCTCCGTTATACAACACATGGGCTGTAAAAGCAACTATGGGGCAGCCAAATACTGTGGAATTCCAAAGAAGCATTCAACTTAAATTGAATAATTATTTACAAAAACAATGGAAGCGCTATAATGTAAACTATTCTGTTGACGAAGGCAGTCTCTAAACGTTCTGAATGCCCCACGCACATGTACCTTTAACACAAATGGAAGAAAAAAAACAATTCCAACATATTCTAATTCGGTTGTAATACTTAGTTATAACATAAATAAACAGGTAAAGAAGTAAATATATCGGATCGTGTGTCACGCTAGTTCATTCTCAGCTTGCAATAAGCGTTTACATTAGAATGCATTTATATTAACAATGTCAAATTCAAGAATTACAAAGAAACTAAACTATATCGTTAATGTTTACAATTAATTGTCATCATTATTAGCAACGACAGAGCTGATTACATGGATCTCTTGCGTGAGTTTGAAAGAAAGAAACAGCAAGTACATCCACGCCTTGATCAGAGTGTCATCTTCAAGATGCCAGCATCCATTTATGAGGCATACCGCAACGTTATGGGAAAGGATTTCATGTATGTTATATAGTTAAGGCAGTGCAGTTTATATTGTATTGATTAGCTCACCTGAGCAGAAGGCCCAGAGGGGAACTATTTTGGATGGGCCTTCGTCCGTCGTCAGTCCATCCGTCTTCCATTGTCCTTTGTTAACTTATTTTTTAAAGTACTTCTCCGAATTCGCTTTGCCAATTCTTCAATCAAACCGAGACTGCAATATTTCGTATTTATCGTGTTCGGCCGTTTCCAAAGGTCCACTCTAATACTCTTTTACTATTACTTATTGATCCTTTGGGATTATCAGGTCCAATCTATGTGACTTTTAAGAATACCGATTAAGCTGGTGTTAGGATGCGTGAGGGGTGGTGCACGTTATATTACCTTTAAAAAACAAAGTCTGCTATTTTCCTCTCTTTTTGCTGTGTGTTGCTTCCAAAGGATTCTCTTTTCAGTATTTATTGAAATTCACACTAGCGTTTGTTTAGTGCTGTGTAGCGGCTAAACAAATGTCGCACCTACTATAAATCAGTAGTGTTATTACTTACTGGTCCTTTGGGATTATCAGTCCTAATCTATATTGCTGAAAAGTTGAATACACTACTGATTTGTAGTCGGGGCAACTTTATACGACCGCCAAACAGCACTAAGCAAACGCTAGTGTGTATGCCAATAAATACTGAAAGGGGGATCCCTTGGAAGCAACAAACTCAAGCAAGAGATAAAAGTAAAAGACTCGGTTTTGTTAAGTCTGTTCATGGGCAGTTATGCAAATGGAACACCTCTCACACAAAGTCTTTGGTCATATATGCCCCTTTCAATATGTAATGAATGGGCGCTTATGCGAAATATTGTGATAGTTCCATGCGTTTTCAGATATGGCTTTAAGTTTACTATTAATTTATTTTGAATTATTTCAGTTTGATTGGCATAGTAGTTTAAAACCATAGAATAGTTTAAAACACATAGTAGTTTAAAACAATAAAATAGTTTAAAACAGTTTCGTTCCATGTATTCGGGTCCATCAGATTAATTTCATTTTCTGTATATTTAATTGCGTTACACACTTTAGCCAATGTAGAGAATCACGATTTTTTCACCTGCAGAACAAACTTCTTGATCTACACGAAAAGCACAAGACAGCAGGCAGTCTTTAGATAAAGTTGTGCATATTATATAATATTTAAAAATGAGAGTTAGTAAATATTTCATTACATGAACTCTTCCTTGTCGCATCTACTTTCAAAATTTGAGGAGTATCGGTTTATGTGCAAGAGAGATTTGCATAACTTGTGTTGTATTTCTTTCTGCTGGAATTGAATCAATATTACTGATATTAAATTAATGATCTGCGAACCAGACTTCACTACCATAAGTTATAATTGGCCTTGTTAAGGTATCAAATAATTTACAACTTATATCTAATGGAATATCGGTAACATTAGAAAGTTATGATGGCATTAGGAATGGTTATATCTTTGTTATATAGGTCATAGATTTCTAGTTTCTATTCTTAGCAATAATTGTGTAGTGGCAATAAACAGTTTTTTAGTCGTGTGTTACTCTCTGATAGGAGGGGTAAGTCATCAGCAAATTGAAGATGGTATTCTGTAATTGGATAAGGTATTTATTGACATTCTCTTTCTCCAAGGATGCTCCAAAATCATTTAAAAGTATAATAAAGAATGTTGGATTTAGGCCATATATTTATATGGACGATTCTTAGTTGACTGCCTTTGAAATTGACTAAATTGTCTCGACCTCCAAGAAAACCGCCATTACTACAAATAGTCAAACTCCTAGAACCGCTGAACACATTTCTAAGTAGCTTAGAAAAGATCGCTAAATCAATTAAATGAAAACTGGTCCCGTATCGGGCGTCAATGGTGTGTATCTAGAGATATGTCTTCCATAGACTGTCAACTTAATCAATCTTCTTCTATGACACCGCGTATATATATATCTCATACATTGCATGTAGTATTAGCTTCTGGGTCACTTCAAAGTTCTAATCCTGACCCTTGGGTCAAATTGGCCATTTAACACGCCCCACGGGCCACTGTTTTTCATTGAATTGTATTCCATCTGAAAGCCTATGAGCTAGAGTTCTATTTGTTTGCATGTATTGTATGAGCGTATGGTCCATGACCGCGTATTGTCAAATAGTTACACTGTGGTAAAATATGATCCATGTGAATCTCATGACCCCCACGTGGAATCTACACGCGTGGACTTTGCTCCAAACGTGTTGATCTGGCTCACAGTTGTAAATAATTCTATAGTTTTAATTGTTCATATGTTTTGTTAATTTTGTTAATAAATTTAGACATTTTCTGTTTCCAGATTAACGAGAAAAGAATGATAAAACTAAACATAAAACATCACGACGTACATAGTTTCTTAACAACTAAAACAGCGTTAAATTTTCATACCTACCTTCTTCAATATATGTATTTCAGATCGCCATTCGTATTGTTAAACCAGATGACCATCTCAGTTATTTTGAGATTAGTGTTATATTGTTTTAATACAAATCATCGTTTAACGTTCTGACTGTCACTCATATAATTGGAAATTGATAACTGTACACTTGATGATCACCCTGTCTAACCTAGAACGCATCATATACGGTCTAACGTCGAATTTACGGTTTTGCTTACGTTCCATTATCGGTATTTCCTGTTGACTATAGATATTTCCGTATTTTTAGGATAAGGTATCTATTAGTGAGTACGAGCCGGAAATTATTGTCGTTTTACTTTCTTGTATAGTTTTAGCCGAGAATCCTCTACTTGTTTCAATCATTCGTGAGAATGGACGACTTTCGTTGTTTTCGTTGTTTTCGGATGGTCAGGGTCAGGTCACATATAAGCCCGGACTATTATATACAGATAAAATCCTTGCAAATGGTATTTTACTGATCATACAATAAACACCTAAATAGAGAGTCAGATACAGTACATGCATGCCTGCATATCCGTGTACTGTTTTTATGTGTTTCTTGAATTGAATTGGGTTTTAAGGCGCAGCAACACATGAAAGGTTGTATGGCTCCTAACATGAAAGAACGTGTCAGGCTCACGTGTTGAGTTTCGTCTGTATGTTCTTGGGGTGGAGGTGGTGGGGGAAGCGTAAACCGGTTATCGGTCGGTATCCGAGCAAGTTAACTACCAAAGTATTAATATATTCGTTAGTAAGAGTAGGGAATGTCTCCGGATGCGTATGTATATTTCCCCATCAACAATTATAAACAAGCAAAAACAATTTGCTTTGGACTTTTGATATTATTATTATTACTGTTAAAATGCAAATATGCAAGTTTTGTAGAAACATATGTCAAACGTTTTTCAAGTTATGGTTAATATTAGGTTGCATGTTAAAGTGTATGGACGGAAGACGACGACGGAGGTAATCACGAACAAATTGACGCAGGCGACACAAAACGTGCGTTCAAAATTTAAGAATATCTTCAGCGGATGCAATACTTCGTTAATGCAAATTAGTATAGCCGAGTTGTACGTGAAAGAAATGGTTTAGTGCATACATATTATTATCGGTTTTAAAAACATACCATTTTATTACACGTTGTGAAACCTGTGTACCATTTTATGGCGCGTTACCCGACAATTTTGTCATACAATACCCTAGAAATGCCTTTCTTTGACACATTTGCTGTTTCTGATCCTCTATTAAAATGTTTATTGTAAGATGAGAAAAATACTATTAGCCTCGATCGTATCTTTATGAAAATGTCGGGGTTTATACGTGACCTGATCACACAAAAACGAAACATATTCGTCATTTCTCACGAATGATTTGACAAGCAGAGGAATCTCGACTAAAAATATGCAAAAAAATAGTACAACTACACTCTTTTCCGGCTCGTACTCACTATACCTTATCCTAAAACTAGCAAACGTCTATACAAACGAAATGCTTTGCTTACCTCACTCATCTGTCTCTGACCGAGGTCAACAGGAAATACCGGTAATGCAACGTTAGCAAATCCGTAAGTCCAACGTTAAACCGAGTTCTAGGTCAGACAGGGTGATGATGGTGTGTTACTTTTGGACTATATGTAAAAATACATGTTACTCGAAACACAAACTAAGCAAGGCCTGTTTGAGTGTTTAATGAACAAATTATATATTTCAGCTGTAGCCCGTGGCAGAAAATCAAATACAACGTTACGTTTTCAAGGGACAAGCTCCAAATAGAACCTCAGCAAGTGAAGGCTATGTTTACCGAAACATCTGCAAAGATTATCGCCCACCTGAAAGGTGTATTGAGTAATTTGGCAGTAAAAGAAGTAGACACAATATTGATGGTGGGTGGGTTCTCAGAGTCAAAAATGCTGCAGAGTACCATACGAAAAGAATTTCCAACCAAAACCATTATTACACCAGCAGATGCGGGAATGGCCATTCTCAAAGGAGCCGTCATATTTGGCCACAGTCCAGAAGTTATTGTTTCTCGTGTATCTAAATGTACCTATGGGGTTGGTACATGTCTGCCATTCAGACAAGGAGTACACCCAATCACAAAAAGGGAAGTGATCGATGATGCTGTAATTTGTCATGATTGTTTTGACAAACATGTAGAAAGAGGACAAGCAGTTGCGATTGGAATGGTCTTTCCAGAAATGACTTATTTTCCCGTATCAAGACAGTACACAAGCATAGACTTGCCCATTTACGCGTCAGACAGAAAATCCCCCAGATTTATCGACGAGTTTGATTGTTCGTATTTAGGTGTTGTAAATGTCGACCTTTCTGATATTGGTCCACATTCCAACAAGGACACTAGAGTGAAAATGATATATGGCGACACTGAGCTACATGTTGAAGCGCGAATTGCTAAAACTGGCAAACTTTTGAAAGCACAATTTGACTTTTTGGGATAACGTAGAATAATGTACAAGTCTATACCAACAGTAGCTTTCCAATTCATGTAAATTAAGGCAATCAGCCGTTTCGTACTGGTGTAGATTGTTCTATTAATATTACCATTCATAATGACATTATTTACTCTTTTTTTAGAATTATATACGTTACTGGATACGAGTACACATTGTTTCATGTTAACATATATGTATATATTTGCTTTACGAATCGAGGTTTTGTGGCTTGGGTTTTTAATATTTTATTGACAATAACATATTTATACAACGGCTATCTACATCGTATAACAAACTTGATTTAAATGCCATATCCCGTTTACACCTGACAAGTATCAAATTTCATATATCAACTTATTCTTCTCTGACGAGAATTATTTGCCCACCGACTTAAAGGACCATAGCATTTAAATTCCACCTGTACGTATGAGTTCATAGTGTACACGGAAGGTCAGGATCTTGAAGTACTAACATAACAACATTATGTCCACTAGTCATGACAGGTCTTATATCTTATAATGCCATGTTAACAATTTAACTGTAAATGAACACACCACCGATAACTTTGACAAATAATATTTTAATTTAACCATGATAGGTAGTAACCAAATGCCTTATAGCAATTTTCCATAAAGAATTTATTTTATTAATTTAAAGTAGTATAGATATGTTATATGATTTGTGTGGCTATAAACACCATATATTTTTACTTTTTATTTCACAGCGCAGTATGTATGACATGTAGCATTCACATAACATAACCAAAAAAAAAACCTAATGGATGTTTAGTCTGTTTTTTTTAGATTTAAAACACTAGATAAATAAAATAATGCTTTTATTAAAATACTAATACATAAAATAGTGTATGCTCGTGCACCGTATTTCATGTTGTTTAAATAGAACATCGTTCTTTAGAAAGGTGTTTATTTAGTACCTTTTATTATAATGAAAATAAACTTTAATATTTTAACACATCTCACTATTTTTCAGTATACATTGTATTATTGCGCTCATGTACATTGACGTCGCGTGATGTAAATTTATACTTTATCAAATTGAAACAGGGATTTCGTCTCAAAAAAAAAGTCAAAAAAGTTTAAAAGGAGAACAATACATGTGCTATAAATTCCTTTTCATTGATTTGATAACGCAATGCTCTAAGTTGTAACGCTTTCGAGTACTTCGTTAACTGTTTCAGTTTACGTTTTAAATAAGCATATTCTGCTTTTAAGTAGTTATAACGTTTACCATGTTTACGCAGGCTAGTTATTATTTCATGCCTATTTAGTGCTAACAACTATCAACAACTATCGGTGCTATAGTGGTTATCATACGCGCCTGCAAAGTGACCAGGAACGATTGGTCCTTCGTTCGAATCCCGCTATGAGGAAACTGTTGAGTATGCAATATATTCAAAATCAGTATTATCAATTTTAACAAAGTGATGGCTAGTTGTCAATCTGCTACTTATGCATCGACGTTTAGGATGTTCGACGAACTGAAACTACTTCATCCATGACTAAGAACGATTTTTCGTTGAACTGTCCATCAACTTATTATAGTGTTTTTAATTGGCCAGAAAGAGGAGTTTGATACTGTAACATAGAATCTGCAAACCATGCCTTACGCTTACTATGCTTACGTATATTTAAGGATATTGTCTGGGCATGTTTTGACATTTTACATTTTCAAGTCTAAGAATGTTATTTTTAAATCATACGTCTTATGAGAAAAAAAGAATTTTTTCATCCTTTTGCATTCTAGTAGATATGGATATAATGTAGGATATTAACATATCAAATATTAAGCAAGAATATATTTTTTCATTTTTTTTTCGTCATTTTTGATATTTTTTTGTTGTCAATACAATAGGTGTTATGGGTAGCTCTGAGTAGAATTTATCCTATTGCTATGGAAAAAATAAGATTTTCTTTTCAATAGTGGAACACATATATAAAAGCAGATATTGAGCTAATTTTATTTTCGATCTCTATGTCAAAATTGTGTGTACAGTATTTTAGAGTGAAAATGTTAAAATAACTTATTAGAAGCCTGATGACATATATATTTTTTACTTTTTTTGTCTTAGAACATAAGAACATACTTTTTTTTATCATGAATTATTTTTTAGTAAAAACAGTGGGTGGGCTACGGTCCAGATATGCTTGCTTTTTAAAGTAAAAGACGAATGAAGATTACCATTGTTAGTGTATGTTTTGAAAGATATATATATATATGTAATCAAAACGTAATCGTTGATTTTCACTAAATGTAAGGTTATGAAAACAAATCGTGAACATGTTCAAGGACACTATTTTCCGTCTCTTTAGTGAAGTTTTAGAGTTAGAAATATGTGTCTTCTTCAAAGACGTCCAGTGGAAAAAGAAGCGTGATGACCTACACTTTTTAGGTAATTTTGTATCTAAATGATACCAAAGAAGCTATAAATTTCAATTTAAAAAAAACATCTCAGCACTACGTCCTTTCCCAGCCAACCTCCCTAACGTGCTCGGTGGATAGAATAGATGAGGCTATTAGACATATATTATATTGCCTACCGTCGGTACCCAGTGGATCTGTGAGGCTGAAAAACCTATGATATCTTTCTTCAGAATATAAAGTGTTATCCAGTGAGCCACCGTTGACATCTTTATAGTGACTCATTCATGACTTTTAGTACCATTTATAATACAGCGTGACCGTACAACCTAAACATGGAACATAGAATAGATTCAACTCGCCAAAATTACATAAAAAAAACGTTTATCAAAACTCCATCCACGTTTTAAGGTCGTATGATAATGCATAGATGCTGATTAAAAGTATAGATTTATTCACTTGTTCTTAAGTTACCCGGGATTGAAAATGCATAAAATGAATTATTAGTTGATAACTTTTAATTCGACGCTCCAATTTGGGATTGGAACTGGCTGTTAAAAGCCGTTTATATAGAGTATGGATTCTCAACATATATATAGTTATGCTTTTTGTTATGATATTTACATACCATGTATTAGTTTGATTAGTTTAGTATTCAATGTATC
This sequence comes from Cyrtodaria siliqua, assembly GCA_037043455.1. Classification (NCBI taxonomy): domain Eukaryota; kingdom Metazoa; phylum Mollusca; class Bivalvia; order Adapedonta; family Hiatellidae; genus Cyrtodaria; species Cyrtodaria siliqua. The sequence goes on from JAWPHD010001659.1 coordinate 37,789, forward strand.
AGATATAGGTTCCACAGTGCATGCTAAATATCATTTACATAGCACGCATGCCTGCACTGTAGAGTTAAATACCAGTATTTTGAAATTAATGTAATCGTAATATAGAAAATAAGGGTTCAATATAAAATAATGCATAGTTCATTGTTTAAAATCTTCACTATTTTAATGTAGATATAGAAATTAGATGATGTGTTAATGCCAAGAGGCCAAATGTGCAGTGTGGAAATATACATAAGTATATGCATGCATAATACATTTATATTCGCCTTTGTTTATAATGCTGAACATGAACTGTGATTATGAAACGAAAATACTGTGATACATTTACGTGTAGTGGTCTGTACTTTTGCGCATGCTTTTTATGACAGATTTACACAACACACATTTTACATCTCAATAAATAATATAATTTCTCATTATTTCTCGTCTTAATATTACACCATCGATGAAGACACACATGATAACGTTTTACCCTGAGAAATAAAACAATTATTACAAGGTAAGGCGAGTCGTGTATGTATAAATGATGGGTACCCAACAATGACATGTGTGTTTATAAATAATCCAAGGTAGACCAATCCGCTGTGTTCAAGTTAGAGTGGGTGTTCCTCACTTTAACATAATATCTACGTCATTTGTGGCAAACATGTGTTCATACATTCGTATTTTATAGAACACTTAGTTGTTCTCCTGATTGCCAATAATAATAATAATGCAAATAACAATAGTCGATGTGGGCTTATCGAAATTCGTGCATATCAATACTAAAGCATTTAAACAATTGTAATGTTCGTTTTGGTGAACTTAAACTTTGTCTTGAACTTTGTCAACAGGAGTCCGACACTGCAGTCAAATCCTTCGTAGTTATCTACACATCCTAGGCAAACACAATGGTAAATGTGAACACCTTCCTTCAGCTGATATAGAAGGAGTTTATGTTACGAGAAAACAACACAAATACATGCTGACCCCATATGAACATAAACCCCCTCACTGCAGGAGGAAAATCCAGATATCAAAAGGCAAAATATTTTTATAGTGTATACGTACACCATTACTTGACTTTTAACTTTGACCTCTGGTCCGAGGAATCAGTTATTGTCACCTTCACATCCTCGGTAATCACTAAATATGAAAACCCTCCTCTAACTAATGAAGGAGGAGTCAAAATCGATTGGCGGAGAGACCAGCGCGTGCGACCGAACACAGTATAATTATCAGTACGAATATAATAATTATAATGATATTAATAATATTTTTATGGTCTGTCATCTTGTCTCCAAACACAATATATTTAAAATATGACATTAATAGTTGATACAATGTTATATTTGATCAGAACATGTCTAACACTTGATCATAATCACTTTGATACAATCTTTATTAAACTTGTTAAAATGTGTATTAAAATGTGTATTAAAAGAGGAGATGACCTATCATTTTGGAACGCACTGCATTTTAGTGGTTGACCCATTTACAGTTCGCCACTATGCTTTCCTGTTTGACTGTGCGATGACCGGACAAATTGTGGATCCTGTGATGACGTCTACCGAAATCCATTATAGGACGGTAGCGTTTGATGTTTATCTTTAATATTGTCTTGTCGAGCCCTTAACGGGTTGTTCTCGTGTGGCTATGGTTCTATGGTTCTATGGCATTCTAGGCTTTTGCTTTTTTATATTATACATACATGACCATTTATGTGTTTTACTTATATTGCCTATTAATGCTGCATTGTTTACTAGAGTTGATAATCTGGCGGGAATACCTTTATTTACACTGTCCCGTTTATTGGGATGACAATAAGGTAAGAGTGAGGTTTAAAATCCAAGCGGCCTTTTTTGCCACTGACCGTAACAAGGCGGTATCCCTATTGTCAACCCGTGAGTGTTTGTGATGTCTGATGTTACCTCTTATTCATATGTATGTTGTTCATTGTTTCTGTGTGTGTTTGTGGTTGTCTGTCGTCCTTTGATAGTTTTCCGGTTCGATTTTTACATCTACTTTTAGGAGCAGTTGGAATATATGAGTCGGGGTGGGGGTGAAGGGTTGATGGAATGAATACCTTGAAGCACTGAGATTACAAGGCCGATCAGTATTTGTAGATATTCGCAACAATCCTTTTGTATGTGACTGCAAAATGAAAGACTTTGTTGTAAAGGCGAAGAATACATCCGATAAAGTGTTTAATAAATATAAATATTTGAGCAATTTATTATGTTCATCACCGCCTCAGTATGTGGGGAAGACAATCGCATTGCTTGAAAAGGATTTCTGCGAAATTAAGAAGTCGTGTTTGTTTGTAGTACCTTTAATCGTCGTAACCTGCTTCATAGTTTTAGTGATTGCCTATTCAATTTGTATATACACTGCAAGAAGAAAGACGAAGACTGCTGTACGTCTGGTTGCCACTGAGACCGAATTAACATGATTAAGAAAGAAGTGAAACAAATATGCATTTACAGACAAAAGTATTTAAAGAGATCACCTGTATAAAAAAAGACATTCGGTTTAAGAAACCAACATGTTTAAATACAATGCATGTGTATTAAAAAACCGCCTGTGTTAGTTGGGCGCCGTGGTCTAGTGATAGAGCGTCGGACTCACGATCGAAGGTTTGTGGGTTTGATCCCCACCATTGCCATATACATTGTATCCCTGAGCAAGACAATTTGAATTTGCTTAGTCCTGGCTCTATCCAGGAAGAAATCGAGAGTGATTAACATAATTTCAGAGAGCTTTCTATTAAATAAATAAGTTTAAACTAATGAGATTTAAATTAAATTTAAGAGATCCAGTCCTAACTTTAGTAGGCGTTTAATATATGTTTTATATATACCTTAGAACGCTTTGTACATAATCACAATAACGATGAAAAATGGTTGTTTCAAACGTTTCCGCAACGATCCGGGATCCTGAAGATACGGAATGCAACGATCCGTTATTCTGGAGATATGGAATGCCATGGCCCGTGATCCTGAAGATATGGAATGCTGCCATGGCCCGTGATCCTGAAGATATGGAATGCCATGATTCGTGATCTTGAAGATATGGAATGACACGATCCGTGATCCTGGAGATATGGATGGCCCGTGATCCGAAAGATACGGAATGCCACGATCCGGGATCCTGGAGATACGGAATTCCGCAATCCGCGATCTTGGAGATATGGAATGCCACGATTCGGGATCCTGAATATACAGAATGCCACGATCCGTGATCCTGGAAATATGGCATGCCGTGATCCGTGATCCTGAAGATACGGAATGCCACGACAAGTGATCATGGAGATAACGAATCTATATACCTTCATAAGAATGCTCGAACAATAGATCAGCATAGTAGACTTGTTTGTTTACAAGGGTTGGCGACGACGTCATACGACTATACACGTACATGCAAAGCATATATATTAAGTTTACATTGATTTGTTTTACATCGATTGTATCGAAAGCTCTAATCACTCTCAAAGCCTTCCTGGATAGAACCAGTATTAAGCAGATGCAAATAAAGTGTCTAGCTCAGAGACACAACACATATGGTCATGGCGGGGATCGTACATACGACTCTCCGATCCTGGGTTCGATGCTCTACCACTAGACCACAGAGCATATATATTAAAATATATTCCACCTACTTAAAATGTTGTTTGTGCGTCATTAAAATATATCAACCAGTAAAAACCTGCTGATATAATGTATTTGCCGGTTAAATACAAACAAATGCATTCTTGTTTAATTATGTGTCCTTTAAATGTGTTTTTAAATATGTCTTTTATACTGAAAAGTTTATAATTAATTACAAAATGTCATGGTAGGGCATGATATATAAAACCGGATTTGTTTGCATGACCTGGTTTACCTGGACAGGCTGTGAACCCTATGATGACTATTGATGTTTGTTTGCCATCTTGTCTTGTTGTGCCCTCAGTGGTTTATTCTCTTGTTGTCATTGAGTACCTTCTTTGTGGCTTTCTATGCGTTTTTGTTTTGTATTTATATAAACACGATTATCTTTGCGTATTACTTATATGACCTATTAATGTTGCCTTGTTGGCTAGAGAATAGTTTATGGCGGTGATTTCTTTATTTACACTGTCCAGTTTGATTGCGATGAGAGTTGGGTAAGTGTGAGGTTTGGTGCACCCTATAAACTGGTTAAAATCCCCAGCGGCCTTCTTTGCCACTGACCGTTCCAAGGCTGTAGCCCTATTGTCCAGCCTTTTGTGTGTGTGTGTGACGTCATATCCCTTTATTTCTTATTAACATTGACATTCATGTCTTTCTTTTTGCATGTTTCTTTTGGTTTACAGTGTTCTGTGAAAGCTGCATTTCCTGTTCGACTTTTATATTTATTTGTATAACGACCTTTACCAATCAAACATAATGGGTTCGTTATGCAACAATAAATACACATTGTTAATTAAGACTTCACCAATCTTACATAATGGGTTTGTTATGCAACAATACAGACACATTGTTAATTAAGACCTTCACCAATCTAACATAATGGGTTTGTTATGCAGCAATACAGACACATTGTTAATTAAGACCTTCACCAATCTAACATAATGGGTATGAAATGCAACAATACAGACCAATCTAACATAATGGGTTTGTTATGCAACAATACAGACACATAGTTAATTAAGACCTTCACCAATCTAACATGATGGGTTTGTTATGCAACAATACAGACACATTGTTAATTAAGACCTTCACCAATCTAACAAAATGGTTTGCCAAGCAACAATACAGACACATTGCTAATTAAGACCTTCACCAATCTAACATAATGGGTTTGTTATGCAACAATACAGACACATTGTTAATTAAGACTTCACCAATCTAACATAATGGGTTTGTTATGCAACAATACAGACACATTGTTAATTAAGACTTCACCAATCTAACATAATGGGTTTGTTATGCAACAAAACAGACACATTGTTAATTAAGATGTAACATGTTTTAATTAAAGGGACTCAGTTCAATTCAATATTTTATTTGGAATAACATTTACATGTTTATTGCCTAAACAAGGCGGAATACAATACACAATATTTCAGAGAAGAGTACAAACAAACATACATACTTCATTTAGAGAATGAATATATATATTTCAGTGGAACAGTTATAATTATTACGTTCTATCAAAGGCATTTTATCACATGTTTTTACCATTATCAAGATTGTGTTTGAAAAGCATTTATATTTAAGGATTTTAGAACAATGCATAGAAACTTTGAATACCGTTACATCCATTAACCATTCATTTATCCGACTAATAAAGTTTAAGTTGTTTATCCGTTTACCCATTAAATACAATTTATAATTGTCTTCAACGGACCTCACGCACTATACAAATAACTCCGCTTTACTTTGAGATCACGAGGAATTAGTTACAAATACACGTGACTCTGTTACACTTACCTGAGATACATAACGAAAGGATATTACCACTTATGTTATCAATATTATTATGATTATTAGTCATGCATTAAGTCTAATTCTCGTTTGATTAAACGGATATAACGGAGCCAAAATGTAAGTATTTATAAGAGAACAAATTAACATCATAAATTATTTATAGAATACATGATAATAACATAGTTCTCAGATATCATATTTGACGAGGAGGCTCGAGCCTTATATAAGATGCAAGTTATATGTATTTGAATTTACAAACAAATATTATATTACACGCAAATCTGTTATACACATATGCAAATAGAAACACTAATTATCACTATTTCTAAGTTCGTTGGCTAGATATATATTTTTTGCTAATCGTATTAACAGTCCAGTTGCTTGTGTGTTCATAAGTGACATAACATTTTGACTAGTTGGCCAATAACAATAGTAATTTGGAAAACAGTAATTACGTATATTTCTGTATTTAGGAAATACCATTAAAAATGATACTCGTTTTCTACAACATTTATATTACATTTTGTACATAACCTCATATTTCGTTCAATATTTCGAAATCGACCTTCTTCAATTGAAAGTTTGTGTGAAGAACATCTAATTCTAGTTAATGCTTTACGGTGATTTATACTAGCAACGCAATTTAAATATTTGCAATCTCAAATCCTTTTTTTAATTTTGACATATGTTTCAAGCTTGGGTGAGTTATTAATTTCAGAATACCATGTTTGTAGATATTGGTCTGAAATCCTTTCAATCACCTTTTGAATTTGTAGATTTGATACCGTACTGTTATTCCATATGTAGCCAAATCCCAGACTATCTAAAAGGTTTTTTACTTGAAACGCCCATGAATTTTCGTTTACGACGGTACCTTCCACACCAATATCAGCATAAAATACTTTATGCTTTAATGATACCGTTGATTTCATTATCTTAAACCAGTATTTTATAATTCTCGTTTTTTTTAATTACGGCTAAAGGAAATCTTCCCAGTTCGCCATGAACAGAATTGTTAGTAGTTTGAGCTCGTACACCAAGGACTTGTTTTAAAAAATTAATGTGTTCACATTATATATCTGGTGAAGCATGAAACCCCCATATCTCAGAACCATAATGTAATATTGGTGCTACCATGGTATCGAACAGTTTGATTTTTTCAGAGACATTTAGTGGAACAGCCTCAAATAATGAATTAAATCAAAACAAAGCTTTCATGGCTTTTTGGGATAAGACTTTTTGGGTCTGATAAAATGAACAATTTGCAGACAATGTAACACCTAGATAAGTAAACGTCTTTACATTTTTTAATTAGCTACCATTATAAAATATGTCTACATTTTCAAGTCTCGTACCATTTTTAAAAGGCATTACAACTGTTGTATCACTATTTACAACAATACCCCACTTATTGCAATATACACACATCTTATCAAGTAAACTCTGCAAACATTCTTTTGTATATGAAAACAAAACAGTGTCATCAGCAAACAGTAACAGAAATATTTGTATTTCATCAATTGTTATCGAGTCAAACGTTCCATTATGCAATACATCATACATGTCATTAATGAAAAAGGAAAACAATAAAGGAAATAAAGGTTCTCCTTGTTTTACACCCATATAACTGTCAAAAAAACTCGCTTTGTGTACCGTTAACTTTAACACAAGCCTTTACATTTGTGTAAATAGCTCTCAACATCTTAATCATTTTAGTTGAAACTCCATATCTGATAATTTTTAGCCACATTACATCCCTATATACTAATTCGAAGGCCTTGTGGAAATCTACAAAGGTGCAATATATTTTTTTCTTATAAAGCCTTAACGTTTTTTCTAGAGACCAATTGAAAGAGAATAAAAACACAAACGTAAACCATTATGATGTGCTTCTGTTTCATGTTACATGTTTTAATTAAATGGACTAGAGACCATATGAAAGAGAATAAAAATACAAATGTAAATCATCATGATATGCTTCTGTTTCATGTAACATGTTTTAATTGAAGGGACTAGAGACCATATGAAATATAATAAAAACACAAACGTAAACCAATATGATGCGTTTCTGTTTCATGTAACATGTTTTTATTAAAGGGACTAGAGAACATATGAAAGAGAATAAAAGCACAAACGTAAACCATCATGATGTGTTTCTGTTTCATGTACGTGTTTTAATTAAAGGGACTAGTGACCATATGTAAGAGAATAAAAACACAAACGTAAACCATCATGATGTGTTTCTGTTTCATGTAACACGTTTTAATTAAATGGACTAGAGACCATATGGAAGAGAATTTAAACACAAACGTAAACCATCATGATATGCTTCTGTTTCATGTATCACGTTTTAATTAAATGGACTAGAGACCATATGGAAGAGAATACAAACACAAACGTTAACCATTATGATGTGCTTCTGTTTCATGTAACATGTTTTAATTAAAGGGACTAGAGACCATATGAAAGAAAATAAAAACACAAACGTAAAACATCATGATGTGTTTCTGTTTCATGTACATGTAACACGTTTTAATTAAATGGACTAGAGACCATATGGAAGAGAATACAAACACAAACGTTAACCATTATGATGTGTTTCTGTTTCATGTTACACGTTTTAAGTAAAGGGACTAGAGACCATATGAAAGAGAATAAAAACACAAACGTAAATCTTCATGATGTGTTTCTGTTTCATGTTACACGTTTTAATTAAAGGGACTAGAGACCCTATGAAAGTGAATAAAAACATAAACGTAAACCATCATGATGTGTTTCTGTTTCATGTTACACGTTTTAATTAAAGGGACTAGAGACCATATGAAAGAGAATAAAAACACAAACGTAAACCATCATGATGTGTTTCTGTTTCATGTTACACGTTTTAATTAAAGGGACTAGAGACCCTATGAAAGTGAATAAAAACATAAACGTAAACCATCATGATGTGTTTCTGTTTCATGTTACACGTTTTAATTAAAGGGACTAGAGACCATATGAAAGAGAATAAAAACACAAACGTAAACCATCATGATGTGTTTCTGTTTCATGTAACATGTTTTAATTAAAGGGATTAGAGACCATATGAAAGAGAATAAAAACATAAACGTAAAACATCATGATGTGTTTCTGTTTCATGTAACATGTTTTAATTAAAGGGACTAGAGACCATATGAAAGAGAATAAAAACACAAACGTAAAACATCATGATGTGCTTCTGTTTCATGTAACATGTTTTAATTAAAGGGACTAGAGACCATATGAAAGAGAACAAAAACATAAACGTAAAACATCATGATGTGCTTCTGTTTCATGTAACATGTTTTAATTAAAGGGTTAGAGACCATATGAAAGAGAATAAAAACAAAAACGTAAACCATTATGATATGCTTCTGTTTCATGTAACATGTTTTAATTAAAGGGACTAGAGACCATATGAAAGAGAATAAAAACACAAACGTAAACCATCATGATGTGCTTCTGTTTCATGTAACATGCACACACGTGCATATAAGTGACTCGCACGTTACCTCTGGTTTATATTTGTGTCCAACAAAATCTAGCAGTCTTCCAATTTTCAAGACCAAAAAAGTTCATTATGTTAATAATAATTGATCGTGTAGATCATTGTGCCTAGTTCAGTACGTATGCATAATGAATGTGTTACTGAGAAACATTATGATGGGTTTATTGGTATTGTGCATTGCAATGGCGGACCCAGAGGTGGTGAGTGGCGGAGCCGGCGAGCGCCATTGAAAACTGGAAAAATATGTTCACGCCCCAACCCCACCCTAAAATAGGTCAACGCACCCCCTCCCCAACATTCGACCCACCCACCCCAACCCTATTAAAAATGGCAGAACATGTTTGTTTTCTTTTTTTGATTGTGAACCCAGTTTTAGAAAAGTTACGCCCCGCGTAACATGAAATCCTGGATTCGCACCTGCATTGACATTTATACTTCTTATATAATGCCTACAGTGCCTTTAAATATGTATTACCAAAACATAGCGAAAACAACACTCCATTATATTTTATTTAAAACGGTCATAGTATTTGTCATATAATTAAAACGCTTTAATTGTTTCCATTAATCGTCGTCTCCCCGCGCTTGCAATCAGTACTGTTATTCATTCGATCTTTGGAGATCGCTGAGCCCGATACTTATAGTTAGTTATCGGTGGTACATTTTCAATTTCTTTTGTTTTCTTACTTAATATTTGATTCGGTGGTTCCACTGCTCCGGCCGATAAAAGGCTCTGGGTATTGTTTAACCACTCATAGGATATGTTGTCTGCTTGTTATACGCAGGCTTCATAACCGCTGCTCCCAACTAAATTCCATTATGTTTATTTCGCTCTTCGGGGCATTTCATTTTATTAGATACTGGGACCATACGCCGTACGACATGGGGAAGACGTCAACTCCATGTCCACCGCCATATGCATGCCATCTTCGGGATGGTTAAAATTGTGTGCTGTTGATTTTATGAATATTGAGTTCTGCTTAACCCGGGACTAGAGGGCGTGAGCGGTAGCTAGCATATTTCACTACCGCTCATGAACAGTCTCAATCAAACCGAGACTGCAATATTTCGTATGTGTCGTGCTCGGCCGTTTCCAAAGGTCCATTATCATACTATTTTTTCCAAGTATAAAAGGATAAGAGACGAGGCAATTTTGTTTTGTGAACAACTCGCGGCGTTCCATTAGTTTTTCTACATAACCTAAATATGTTGTAATAACTTGTAGTTCAATCCATTTGCATATGTTTCTATGAATATTGTGATGTTGAATTGATGTTTTGTAACATATCTGCAATACAATATTATTAAATTAAATTAAACTAAACATATGTTGAAGCATTAATATTAATTATAAAAAAGTTAAAAAGAAATGCTTTGCACATCATTAGCTGTTGATTATATTGCACCAATAATATACTTACACCTATGGTAAAATAAGATGAACACAAGGAAACTCAAAATTTCATTTAATTATGTTCAAGAAGGTTGAAAGTCAAAACTATACTGAATAATTAAATTGAAACACTAATTGTAATGTTTGATAAACACTTCCAGATTGTGTACCATAACCTTTATGCTAAAACATAAATAAAATTAAATAAAAAGTGTAATTTAAATGATGTTATTCGTTCAGATAAGTGTCAATATCGCGGTGTTGTAGTTGATATGTAGGGTACAGTGGATATGACGGGCATATTAGATATAATGGGTAATGTGGATATGACATCCCCCTCGATCCTGTGACCGCTACAAAGATATTTAACAGTAGATTTCTGACAACTCTATAGTGTCTGTACTTAACGTATCACGTGATTGAAAAGACACCAAAGCATCTGTGCTTATTGCTATGCTTCTTGCAATATTTGCCTTCGATGCATTTTTATACGCCCGTTTATGGGGTTATCCATTCGTACGTCCGTCCGTCCACAATTACTAACTTTGAATGCAAAGCACCCACCCTCATGAAACTTGTAGCCCTTGTTAAGAGAAGGAACTCTATTGTTTTGGGGGTCAGTAGGTCACAGGTCAAGTTCGTCAATATCGCATATGACGCTCGATAACTTCAAAAGCACAGCATACACCCTCATGAAACTTCATAAGTATATTTCCATTGTTAATGTGGGTATTTCGGAGGTCAATCGGTGAAAGTCATATAAAAATTATTCATTTCGCGTGATAGCTTCTAAAGCGTCAAAATCATAAAATCCCATCATGTGAAACTTCATTGGTACATTGCCTTTGGTGAGAAAGGCAATATTATTGCCTTTGGGCATAGGTTAAAGGTCAAGGTTGTCATGACCTTATAGGGAAGTATGCTAAAGTTACCTTGACCTCGTATGGTACTACGCATTTCGTGTGCGATAACTCCGATAAGTTGGAAAGTTTGCGAATACTTTCCTGAAACGTCATAGGTGCATTGCACTTGGTACGTGGAGGAACCCTAATGCTTTTAGGGTCATTATGCCAAAGGTCAAGGTCATTATGACCACATATAGACATATGAATGCCACATAATAACTCCGGAATTATATAACTAACACTCCTAAAACTTCATATTTTCATTGCGCTTGGTGAAATGAGGATCCCTATTGCTCTTAAGAGTAGTAGTAGATCATCCAGGCCACATTGTCCAGACAGTGACCCAATTATCAGAATAACCACTGTAACTGGTAACGATTAGGTCTACAATCTTGAAATTGTACAGCAATAATACCTATGTTAAGCCAATGGCTCCTGTTCATTGGGAATGGAAGGTCAACGGTCAGTGACCATATTATTAAACACATTTTCACGCTGTAATTTATGTATGTTTATACCTGCAATCTTGAAACTTTATACAAACAGTATAACTGGTACAACAACATCCATATGTTATGGTAATAGGTCGAAGGTCAAAATAACGGTGACATCATCTTGAAAAATACGTTAACTGCTGTTATTCTTGAACTACATGATCTACAACCTTAAAACTTTATACGAATAATGTTCTTAATTAAACAAAACAAAACTTATCAATTTTGGCCAGGGTAACCGTTACATAACTTCGTGTAACCTTTGCTAAACATGACCTTCTTTTCAAATATAAATGTAATTTAAGAACTTTTCTACGACAAGTACTATCACAACATGACTTCTATGGTGACGTGATTTACAGGCTTCGTAATATCCTTGGTCATGATCACTTTTACACTATGTTATTGTTAAACTTGTTAAAAGATTTATCAAAAGAGGTTATGACCCTATCATTTTGCAACGCACTGCATGCGTGGTGGTGGACCCATTTACAGTTCGCCACTACGCTTTCCTCTCTAATTGTGCGATGACCGGACAGGTTGTGGACCCTATGGTGCCGTCTACCTAAAGCCCAAAAGGATAGTGACGTTTGGTGTTTGTCTGCAATCTTGTCGTTTCGTGCCCTCAATGGTTTATTGTCTGGTTGCTATGGCTTCTGCCAAGTCACTGAGTACCTTCTTTTTGGCTTTCTAGGCTATTGCAATACGATTAAACACAACTCATTGTGATGAAGTTACATCAAAATCCTTCAAGCGGTTTCAGAGGAGATATTGATTTTATAAAATTGCTAACAGACGGACAGACAGACAGACAGACGACGGACGAAAAGCGATCCCATAAGCCTTTGGCCAGTAGAGCTAATTATGATGAAACACGTGTCTTACTTGGATAACTGTGCAATACGTGAACTTTAGCTAGAAGTTTTTTTAAGTATACAAAATAGCTCTTTACTTGTGAATTATAACAAATGTAATGTGAGATAAGTGACACAACTGTCGAAGCATGCCATAAACAAGAAACAGCATGTGTCATAATCGTCACGCGCAAAAATAAAAGTAATTAGTTATGATGACCTGAACCTAGATTAGAAAGATGGAAACAGAATATTTATGTCGCCGTCTGTCTTGAATATTAAACTTATTTATAGATGGCCTAAAAGCCTTTTGAATACAAGCTGAAAACAAAAACAAACATTTTTATTGATATGGAAAAATAAGGACAGTTTTTTGACTATAGGTTAAGTACGCAGGTGATTTATGTGATACAGATATAGATAGAGGGATTGAACGCCTTGTTTTAGGCCTAATTTATTAGGGTACAATGGCCTTTACTTTAAGGGATCCAGGTAAAAGGGACAACCCATGGGAGGGCTTCAGTCATAAAAGGGTAAATATATGTAAAATAGTGAAAAGGTGATCCCTTGGAAGCAAAACACATAAGCGAGAGAGAAAAAGAGCATTCTCAGTTGTATTGTGTTAGTACATGATAGGGAATATAATGTGCAAAAGCTCGTACGCTCATTAGCACAGGTTTAAGCGATACATGTATTCTACGTTAAAACCACAAAGACTGAGCAGTCCATGATGATCCGAAAGGACCAGTAAGTAAGAACACTATTAATTTGTAGTTGGAGGGATTGTACTAACACTACAAAGTATATTTGCCTTGACAGGTATGCTTTTGAAATAATACACAAACATTAATTTAAATACAATCATTCAAGCAATATATTAGTTTCACCCAATGGGACTATTCTAACATGTGGCATTTGTTTACTTTATAATTTTAATTGATACATTCAATCAAATTTGACATATTCATGTCTCACTAATAAGATAACACTGCGTCTTTCGCGGTGTTCACTTCGTTTTTCTAAATATAAATGTATGAATCATGGGATACGATACGTTTTTTTATTTCGTTATGTTAATTGAAATGGTACATCCTAGTACTTAGGACATGCGTTTGTTCGTAATATTTCGCTTTGCGCGTTAAGATGTATCGCTATAAAATACTAAATATCAATGGTTTTTTTATCCATTAACTAATAAACCAGTAACAGGATAAGCATGGCGGATCTTCGAATAGTAACATTGTTGATTGTTGTGGCTGTTCTAGTACAGACAGAATCACGTAAGTGTTAAAATAGTGTTTCAGTATTTATTTTCACAGTGCATGGTTTACTTAAATATTATACGTTATGTAAAAATGTGTTAATTTCGGCAAATACGGTATACCATAGTCATAAACGAGGAGGTACAACTGTGCCTTGATGACATTAACTGGAAAAAAGACGTTAACATCGTCTAATTAGAAGGACATACGGCAATCTGGCGTCCATCAGTTTTCCTATATAACTTGAACTTAATAGCGTGAGAGGTGTTGCATTTAACATTACCTCTCATAAACAAACTCAATAAAACCCAGTCTGCTACCTTTATCTCTTGTTTGTGTTTGTTGCTTCCAAGAAATCCCCTTTTCAGTATTTTTTGAATATTTGCAAATTATTATAGTTGATTAATTGTTAATAGTTCAAAACATTTGTTTTATTTTACTATTCGTTGAGTATACTTCGCCAATAATATATTTGGTAGAATATACACTTTTAGGTTTAAATTCAAAATGATACCCGATTTTAACAAAATCTCGAGATTTATTAAAATTACTTGAAGATTGCCGTGTATCCCTTTAAAAGAATATCAGAGTGTCCATATTTAAGAAACTAAGATAAAGAAAAATAATAGGTCAACCCAACATAATATTAAAATAATAAACAACAATTGAGACATCAAATGCAGTTGCGAATCTAGGTTTTCAAAATATGGGTAGCACCTTTTTAGTATAAAAATAAACGAACGCCTGTTATGTCCATTTAAGGTTAACACATCGTGAGTGAGCATGGTGAGGGAGCGCATTTTGCACCATTTTAGGGTATTTATTTGTGGAGCGAAACCAAAAAAGTATCATAACTTTTCAGACATCTGTGAGGAGAAAGGCGTGACCCATTCATGCACGTTTACAGAACACTATGGAAGACCACCTCCACCCCATGCTCTAGAATCAATTATTTTGTATCTTAATAATATAGCCAACGTAGCATAAGGCAGGAGCGTAGCTCTGCGTAGGCACTGTAGACCCGGGCATATGCCTAATTTTCATAAATCGGAAACTTAAAAAGTGAAGAAAAAAAATGCTATAAAAATAGAGGGTGTGTACGTGCTGGAGTTGGGGGTAGGGGTGCGGGGTGTGGGGGGGAGTTGGGGGGAGGGGTATGATGCCTAGATATAAGATATACAATTATATATCTAAAACATATTTTTTCCCATAAAATATAATTTGCAGATACATTTGTGAACTCGTCATCACCTTTCTATTAATCTAAAATATACGTCAGCACACACCTAATGCATAAGCTGGATACAAAGAATCTGGAGGAGAATGCCCCCGGACGCCCGTGGTATAACATTACCATCAGGTCTATGCTGTCAAGAGGAGCATGCCGCGGACGCCCTGGCATAACATTACCATCAGATCTATGCTGTCAAGAGGAGCATGCCCCCGGACGCCCTGACATAGCATTACCATCAGGTCTATGCTGTCAAAAAGGCCTGGCTACGCTTCTATACGGATAAGATCTTTATAACAATTCATCTTTTGATCTGATGCTTTTTTCTTTCAATACTGGTTGTTGTTGCATATATTTGAAACACATATTTTAGTAAACTGTTAAGATAAGAATACTATTTTGCGTTTTACACGGAAGCGGCATTATGAAATATTCAGAAAAAATACCATTTCAAATATCGGCGTACTCAAGCCGGGAATCGAACCACGGACCTTTCAATATGTTTATTGTGCAAGAGGTCCATGGTTCGATTCCCGACGGCGGTCTCATGTGCAAGAGGTCCTTGGTTCGATTCCTGCGATTCGCCGATTTTTGAAATGGCATTATTTCTGCATATGTATTAATATATGCAAATACTAACCATTCCTCATATATTTAAACTTACGGAAGCAAAGCTAGTTATACATTACAGAGTATGGCCTGAAATATCCTGTCCTGTGTAAACGACTGATAGACAGGAATAGGCATACACATCCAGGTGATATTCATCATAAAACTGGAATCATAAATACATATTGTGTTCGTTTATTAAAACGGAACTGGTCAACATGTTATATTCAGCAACTGGGATGATCGATGTTTAAGGCATTAATTATAAAGTGGCCCGTGTTCATTGTCTTGCATATATGGCACTCCAAATTTATCAAACCAGTAAGCGTGATACCAGCCTTGCATATCTGTCACACCAAATTCATCAAACCAGTAAGCGTGATACCAGTCTTGTATATCTGTCACACCAAATTCATCAAACCAGCAAGCGTGATAACAGCCTTGCATATCTGTCACACCAAATTCATCAAACCAGCAAGCGTGATACCAGCCTTGCATATCTGTCACACCAAATTCATCAAACCAGCAAGCGTGATAACAACATTGACAATTTAACCATAATTTGTGTGCACTTCTAAACGATTATGTTTTCACTCCGGAAGTAGACTCGGTCAAAAGTCAGTCGAGGTTAAACGTTCGTTTTTTGCAGACCTAATGACGGTATGAACAATATCTGTATCCATTCATTACAACATGCAACTTAGCGTTTGTGTCGATTCCTTCTCAACTAATGAAGCTATGAAATGTATACTAAAGGAAAAAAGAAACGCAACTCTGGAATGTCCGCTATATATTGCATGTGTAATATGCTGATATTGTTCATACGGTCTGCAAAAAAACGAACGTTTTACCTCGACTGACTTTTGACCGAGTCTACTTATTAAACGTTCTACTACATGAAATAGTTGTCCTTTCTGTAACTAGTTGTAGCCCCTTTTGTGTACACGTTGAGATATATCTGGAATATTACGTGGAATTATGTGTGTATAATAGTGTAGTATAGGCAATATTTGGATTATGCGTTTCTTTTTCCTTTCAGTATATAACTTATATAGCTGAAATTCTCGAGTTGCGATTTTTCCTTCAGTATATATCAAACCAGTGTGTTCTGACTATCGTACATGAATATAAATAACAGTTTTTTACCTTTCAGGTGTATACGTACCAGAACGACAGTTCTGCCAAGACGGTTCCTTTGGAACTCGGAGATGTTACGATAATATGGATTGTAGTTAGGATTATACGTGTTACCGCGCCGTCTGTTGTCTGATGGGTGGATATTAGGAAGACACTGAGGTTGAGGTATATTACGATAATATGGATTGTAGTCAGGGTTATACGTGTTACCGCGCCGTCTGTTGTCTGATAGGTGGATATTAGGAAGGCACTGAGATTGAGGTATGTTACGATAATATGGATTGTAGTCTTACGATAATATGGATTGTAGTCAGGGTTATACGTGTTACCGCGCCGTCTGTTGTCTGATGGGTGGATATTAGGAAGACACTGAGGTTGAGGTATGTTACGATAATATGGATTGTAGTCAGGGTTATACGTGTAACCGCGCCATATGTTGTCTGATGGGTGGATATTAGGAAGACACTGAGGTTGAGGTATGTTACGATAATATGGATTGTAGTCAGGGTTATACGTGTTACCGCGCCGTCTGTTGTCTGATAGGTGGATATTAGGAAGGCACTGAGGTTGAGGTATGTTACGATAATATGGATTGTAGTCAGGGTTATACGTGTTACCGCGCCGCCTGTTGTCTGATAGGTGGATATTAGGAAGACACTGAAGTTGAGTTACCGCGCCGTCTGTTGTCTGATAGGTGGATATTAGGAAGACACTGAGGTTGAGGTATGTTACGATAATATGGATTGTAGTCAGGGTTATACGTGTTACCGCGCCGTCTGTTGTCTGATGGGTGGATATTAGGAAGACACTGAGGTTGAGGTATGTTACGATAATATGGATTGTAGTCAGGGTTATACGTGTTACCGCGCCGTCTGTTGTCTGATAGGCGGATATTAGGAAGGCACTGAGGTTGAGGTATGTTACGATAATATGGATTGTAGTCAGGGTTATACGTGTTACCGCGCCGTCTGTTGTCTGATAGGTGGATATTAGGAAGACACTGAGGTTGAGTTACCGCGCCGTCTTTTGTCTGATAGGTGGATATTAGGAAGACACTGAGGTTGAGTTACCGCGCCGTCTGTTGTCTGATAGGTGGATATTAGGAAGACACTGAGGTTGAGGTATGTTACGATAATATGGAGTGTAGTCAGGGTTATACGCGTTACCGCGCCGTCTGTTGTCTGATAGGTGGATATTAGGAGTCTTATAGGTGGATATTAGGACTGCACTGAGGTTGAAGTATGTTCATGGGCCGGCCTTTTCAGTAATACATATTTTGTCTTTTATTTTGCTTTTAAATAAGATACTCTCAAAGTTTCGCTTGAGCTGACCAGAGAATCTCACTCTGTTATAAACATTCGTCATGTAAAGTCACACGTTACATCGGGTAATTCTCTAACACTAAGAATTGTATGCCCCCGCACTTTATTGTACAATAACGAGAATAGTATGAACTCCGTTAAATCGACAACGACAGACTGTAAATATGTATCAAGCAATAAAACGCCTTGACATACTAATAAATCAAACATCATTTTCACGTTAAAGGCACGCACGACAATATTGAAGTGTTTACCAAGTATTGACATTAGAGTTTCGATTTATTATCCAATATCATTTTGAAACTGCTTGCTTATAATTAAATAAAATGTTGAGTTTTCATTTGTTCGTCTCATTGTCTTATTTTACCACGGGTTTAAACATATTATTGGTCCAATATTATCAACACTTAATAATATTCAAACACAATTTGCTTGATACTATTTTATAATTAATAATAATGAAAAGTATGTTCAAAAACTAATGGAACGTCGTGATTTTTATAAAAAATCAAGATCGCCATGTGTCTCTTTAAACTTTAAACATATATAAAGTATGGTGATGTCAATTGTTTTATCTTCGCTATTCTATATATTTAAATATAATATCGGTGAAAAATAAATCAACAGTTAGTAATAAGCAGAAACAGTTTCCTTTGAAATGTTCAAAACACTATTAACAATAATAAAAAGAGTCTGAAAGGGAAACTTTGGAAATTACCGAATACGATAAATATAGAAAATATTACAGTCTCGGTTTGATTTAGACTGTTCATGAACGGTAGTGAAACTCGTTTGCTACCCTGCACGCCCTCAAGCCCCAGGTTGTGCAGAACTCAATATTTAAAATGTCAATAGCACAGATATTTGAACCATACCGAAGATGGTATGCATATGACGGTGAACACGGAACCTTCAATGTGATATTGTCATACCATTCCATGGCCAGCGGCGTATGGTCCAAGTTTCTAACAAAATGCTTTGCCCTAAACGAGAAAACGATGGGCGAAATTAACATAATTGAATTTAGTAGGGAACAGAGGTTATGAAGCCTGCGTTTCACAAGCAACAGTCAACATACTAAATTAAAAAGTACGTTGAAACTTACGTTACGCTACGTTGAACATAAATCAAAACAGAATATCACGAGTTTTACAAAAACAAAAACGTCAAGATTGCCGTGTCTTCCTTTAAAACCTAAATGGTAGAAATCTGTCCTCGGACCTTACTGGAGTATAATTCTGAAGGTCCGGAGTCTGACTCACTATCTTTTCAGTCAGGGCATGTTACAAAACACCAGGAGTGCTTAATACAATTTATGTTTAATGGCAAACAATCATGTATGTTTTAAATCAATATCAACAGCATCTATTTCGATGAAACGGGTGATATAAACATTAACGACATGCATTGCAGAGGTGCCGAATGTGCTGCAATGACGTTTCTGGGAAGAATATTTCACGTACATTAATACTGATTTGGAATAATAAATATGTGTACAGATTCAGTGCCGAACTGGAAAAGAATATCACTTTTTTAAATGTTAAATACGTTTCTTAAAAAAATATAAAAAATATAAACGGTATTCGACCTTAAATCCAAAAATATCGTGTTTCACGAAGTAATGTCTACTGATTTTTAGTCGAAGCGGCGTTTTACAGCCGCCACACACCAATAAACAAACGCTAGTGTGAATGTTAATACATACTGAACAGGAGATCCCGTGGAGGCAACACACATAAGCAATAAACAAACGCTAGTGTGAATGTTAATAATTACTGACCAGGAGATCCCGTGGTGGCAACACACACAAGCAATAGACAAACGCTAACATGAATGTTAATAAATACTGAACAGGAGATCTAGTGGAGGCAACACACACAAGCAATAGACAAAAAAGCCTTTCATGCTCCCTAAAAGCCACAAAGAGTATGCTTGATAATCCCAAAGGACCAGTAAGTTTTGTTTAAAAACATATTTTATTGCCAAATATACAAATGGGTCGGGCGACAAGTTCTTACCACATTAGTTACGGCCTTTCCCTATTAAGCAGTACCAGTAATTAATTATAACACTACTAAGTTGTTGCCGAGTCGACGTTTTACATATATTTCAATATATTCTTACATGTTTATCATAGCCTCCTACAGCTGTTTTATGACATATTGTGAACTCCGGTTATCCTTTTTCTCGATTTATTACCAGATTCAAGAGTTTTGCTCGTTTGTGGTTGGGGGTATATTTCAACAACTGCAGTAGATGTCAGCTATGTCGAGCATTTTCTTTAATATGCCGGACGTGGTACGTGTCAGCGTAAGGCCCCCAGATAACGTCGCATTTACACTATAATGTCAAGGACTGATGTTCCTAGATCTCTCGTTTCTATTTTTTTTTCAGTAATCCGTCAATACAAAGAGAAATGGTCCCTCCCTTACGGATCCCTTGTTTGACCTTGAATCATTTTGATGTAGTTTCACATACGTGTTTATACAGCGGTTCATGACAGTGTGGGTTGCAACTTTTTATCGCTACATCTTACCACGAACCCCGAGTTTTTTCAGCTCTTAAATCAATAGTGTAATAACAGCTTCGTTTGTGTTAAAAGAGTACATATATATATACCATGGTAACCAATTATACATTAGTATACTATTTTGTAGAATAAATGAGGCAAGTATGAGCCGAATATCTTACTGATCAACATTTTACTGCGGATTCGGAAACAGGATCTTTTTGTTTTACTCAATTGATCAGCTAAGAAATGGAGAATTTCTAGAACAATTTGTAAATTGACGGAAAGAAAGCATTATAAGTCTGAAATTGTTTGGATCTGATACGTTATCCTACGTTTGCCATTGTCTTTATACACCCGGTATAATAAGATATATTTTGCAGTTAACATCCCTTCTAATTTTCGGTTTTGCTAACTTTGCGTTAACTTTGCGTTACCGGTATTTCCTGCCATCGATTAGGGATGCATATGTCAGGTAACAATTTAAAAAACACTTTACTTGTATAGATATGTCCGGATTTTTAGGATAAGATATGGTGCTTAAGTATCGGAACGGACTGAAGTTTTACTTTCTCGTATCATTTTAGCCTATAATCCTAAACTTGTTTCGATCGTTTGTGACAGTGGACGACTTTCTCTTTTTCGGATGAGGATGAGGATTCGTTTCTAAAACGATACGAGAATGTAAAACTTCAATCCTTTCCGGCTCGTACGCACTATACTGTAAGGTATACACTTCTCAAAACTGCTAACTACACCGCTACGTTTTGGGTTATATATATCGATGGGTTGAATGTTTTTCAATAAAATAAAAAGGAAATACCAATTCAATCATTTTTACATCATTTCATTTTATTTTTTTTAATGGGCAATGCTAGAACTAAACCACAATAAGCAATTACAAACGACCCATGTAAACACTAAAGTCACACTTTTCATTTCTTGTTCATAAAAGTGTGACTTTAGTGTTTACATGGGTCGTTTGTAATTGCTTATTGTGGTTTAGTTTTAGCATTGCCCATGAAAAAAATAAAATGAAATGATGTAAAAATGATTGAATTGGTATTTCCTTTTTATTTTATTGAAAAACATTCAACCCATCGATATATATAACCCAAAACGTGAGCGGTGTAGTTAGCAGTTTTGAGAAGTGTACGTTATCCTAAAATGCTGGCGATACATATACTAATAAAGTATTTTTCTTGTCTCACTCACATATCCTCGATCGATATCAACAGGAAACACCGGTAATGTTACGTTAGCAACACCGAACATCCAACTTTAGACCGTATGTGACGCGTTCTAGGTTAGACAGGGTAGTTAAGGCGAAAGGTTTCTTTAATAAAGATTCTATGGAACAGATTTGAGAGTGCACACATCAAGATGTTACCAACAAATAATTTCAAATAGATGTTGAGTTGATTTGAATTAGGTTTTAAGGCGCATCAACACACGAAAGGTTATATGGCGGCTAACAGGAATGAACATGCCAGGCTCGTCCTCCATTTACATCGAGATAAAATATGGAGAATGGGCCTAGAACCTTCTCACCTGCAGAACTGCAGAGTTGATGCAAATTCTATTGAAGACACTCCATTTGCACAGGAGCCACGTTTATTGTTTTTCTGCCACTACTCTAGTGATTTGAACGAGATGGCACCTGAAACAATGTAGGGGTCATGATGAAGACCTTTAATGAGCATGAACACAAAATGATAAAATGAACATGCATTTTGGGTGGTTCTACCGTCCAACGAGTTCTGCAGGGGCCCTATTCTGTGCCCCGGAACCACACGGGACCCCCGGAACCACACGGAGCTCAAATAGATTTATTCGATATAAAAAAAAAGCAAGCATTATCTGGTAAAGCTCATCGAGCGGTGAAGTCTGTGTTCGGTCTAACGAAACACATTGAAGTCCCAGTCACAGTATAAAGTTCAAACTTTTTTATTCATACGTTTTTATCTATTTTGAACTATTGCTGTGAGGTAAAAGTAATATATAGAGTATGGTCTCATTGAGTTGGTTAATTTAAACATCGAGATGGACGTAGCCAATCGAGGTGTTTCAATTAACCAACGAGATGAGACCATACTCTATTTGTTTTGTAGCATGTCCATTTCAGCTCCCTGCCAACTTCCAATATCTGGTAGTTGTAGTACACCATTTATTCTGACAGTTGTTTATTCAATTAAACGATTTACACATGTGATATTACAAAGGAATTTCAGTGACCATGCTACAATGGTTTGCTAAAGCAGAAAACATAGTACGCGTGCATAGAAACGTTTGCAAATGACTGTGAAATGTATAAATACACTTTCGCTTTATTAGATATATGTAGATACAAACATAAGATTTGTAAAGTATTTTTTAAAAATATATTGATGTTTGTTGTTGTCTGTTTAGAAAATTGTACAAGATTGTTACTATCACAAATCCTCAAAGACAATTGTGTGTGTATGTATTATACATTTATCAGCAGCACGTCAAAATATTACATTACAAAAGGGCCATGATTATCCTATAGCACTTATGTGAGTACTGACCCATTGTCGAACTTCTTCTGAAATCTTTTGGCCATATACAGTCTGTGCACGTTTGGTAATGATTGCTCAAGAAATGTGGCCTCGGTCGTGAAAAACATGCTGAACTAGAACTATCACTGAAGGTGATTAATACCCCCGCAACGCCGCTTTCAGTTGCAAACATTGCAATTTGACCCATTTAACCTCTGACGTTTAAGTACCATAAAGATTGAATAATAAACAATGGATATTTTGGAAATGTTTAACAATAAAACAGCCATAACTCCGGCGTTACCAGTGTAATCAAAAAATAATAATTATAACACACACTCACGCACGCACGCGCGCACGCACGCACACACACACACACTCACATACGTGTTAATCCTGCCAAATGAGGACGTGTGTTTTTTACCCCCCAAATGCGGACCTCCGTCAATTCTATACATAGGACATTAATATTTTAACAGGAACTACCGAGTATAAAAACAATCCTAGGATCTCATAATTCAGTAAATGTTGTTCCTTGGCTTTGATTTTTTTTACCATGCAAATGCGGACTTCTCATACACACATCTGATAAACACAGGACTTCCTATACATATTCTTAGTGAGACATTTCGAGGCAGTAGCATTCAAATTATATGAAATATTCGACCAAATCACCGAGAAGGTGGGGGTGGGGTGTAGTGGGGTGGAGAAATGAAGGTGTCTAATACACGCTGACAAGGGTGACCGTATCCTTGAAGTGGTCAATGCGTGGAATCAATAACGCATCCTAACGGGGTGACGATATGGACTTTATCAGTGAAAACGATAAAAACAAATATTTCCAGGCATAATAGAGCCCAAATCTTAAGCTCAAGCTCAGCCCTGAGTTTTTAACAATCGCATGTTATGGTCATGGAAATACTAGCACAAAGAATTATAACCAGACAATACAGCTACATTCATAGTTTCCTGAGTAGTAAACGTCAAAGACAACTTTATTGCTAAATGGAATATTTGAGTTTTCAGCTTTGCTGAGCAAGACCTGGTGTAAACTTAAGCAAAATACAATGCTAGAGATTGAATGATGACGCTAAACGGGAGGCGTTTTTGTATATGTGTATATATCAAAGGAAAAAACAACAGAAACAAAACATTCGCAATAACAGATAAAAACGAATACATTTCGCCTAAACAGAATTAGCAGCTGTATAACCGCAGCGGTGGTAGAGTGCACCTCGAATGCAAGAAGTCATGGTAAAAATGTTAGCAATTCAGTTCCACCCCTTAAAATCATAGATGTGCCGAAGTAAAAAGACAACAGCCCGTGTGGCCAGGATTTTATAGACAATGCAATCACAACGGGAGCTCGACTTGCAAGAAAGAAAGTGTAGGTTCTTACGGATGGCGGGACGTATACAAGCCTGGAACTTTAGAGCATTATCATAAATTTATGTCGAGGCAGCAAAAATAGTTGTCGTGATACTTATCTAGAATTTTTTATCATAAGTCGACATATGAGAGCTTAAACGTCGTCTTAGTTTCTGCTATTAATAACACGACTGTTATCACGATGCAGCTACATGCCACCAAATTTACCCGTTGTGCAATTGAGCAGCTATCCAATTTTAGTGATGCTCTCCCAAGGGAGGAGGGTCTTGGTTGCCTGGATTCCTTAATGCAATTGAGCAGCTATCCAATTTTAGTGATGCTCTCCCAAGGGAGGAGGGTCTTGGTTCCCTGGATTCCTTAATGTAATGGCCATTGTTCCCCCGACCCCACAAATAGTTTAGAAACTTTTCCCTATATCCATAAAATTATGCCTAAAATTGTATCTTTGATTGCTGGATAATTAAAGTAATTATCAGTGCTGTCATCCACACATCCTAGGCAATCACTGTGCGAAATATAAAGCCATCCTTTTACTGATGTAGCGTGTAGGAAATTTCATTAAAACAGTGATAATCGCTGATTTAATGTTCATTTTGGTGAATTTAACCTTTGGACCTAGACCTCTGGTCCCAGGTGTAAGAACTGGATCAAAACCTTTGATATCAAATATACACATCCTAAAAAAACACTGTGCCAAATATGAACACTCTCCTTCAATTATTATAAGAAAAGTTAAGGTTGCCCAAAAAACAATAAAAATGCATGCTGTCCCCATACCTTCTTCTTAGTTTAAAGTATCCTTCCCTAGGGAGGAGGGATATCACAAAACACGTTCCATTGGGTATGCGTAGATCATTACATACAGCATGCAAGCAATTTCATGAAAAATATTGAAAATCGTGGGTTTTATTTATTTTAGTGAATTTGACGTTTTGACCTTTACCTCTAGCCCCAGGGGTCGGACCCTGGATTTGAAATATTCGTTGTCATCTGCACATCCAAGGAAACCACTGTGTATATACGAACGCCCTCCTTCAACTGATGTAGGAGGAATTTCGGTTACGATGAAACAATGAAAATGCATGATGACCACATATGACCCAAGTCTCCTCCCCACAGGGAAGATGAACCATAAATCAACTCGCAAAACCCGTCCCATACTGTATGCGTATAGCATTGCAATAAAATATTGAAAATCACTGGCGTAATGTTCATGTTGCTGAATATGAATGTTTGACCATGACCTCTGGGCTGAGGGGTCAGATCCTAGATTCGAAACATTCGTTGTCATCTACACGTCCTAGGCAACCACTGTACTGAATATAAACAACTGAATATCAACTGCTACAGGAGGAGTTTATGTTACAAAGAAACAATGAAAATGTATTCTAAGTCCCCCACCTCACACCCCAGGGAGGGAAATCCGTATATGAAATCGCAAAACCCATTCTATTTTGTATTTGTACATCGTTGCTAATTGCATGTACGAAATTTCATTTAATAATATTGAAAATCATAGGTGTAATGTATTTTTTTGTAAATTTAACCTTTTGACCTTGACCTCTGGCCCCATGGGATAGACCCTATATTTGAGACTTTTGTTGTTATCTACACATTCTAGGCAACCATTGTGTTAAATATAAACACTTTCCTTCAACAGATGTAGGAGCAGTTTAGTTACGAATAAATAACGAACATGCATGCGGACCCCATAGAATCCAAGTCCCCTCCCCAGAGGAAGGAATAAGCGTACGTCAAATCGAAATATCATGTATAAAGATTGAAAATCACAGGTGTAATTTTCATTTTAGTAAATATGACCTTTTGACCTTGACCTCTGGCTCAAGGGGTCTGACCCTGGATTTAAAATCTTTGTTTTCATCTACAAACCCTAAGCAACCAAATATGAAGACCCTTTTTCAACTAATGAAAGAGAAATTTAGATTACGACAAAAATAGACTGACGGACGCGCGGACACCGTACGCACGGACGGGGCCAGCCACAGAATATCCGCTTTTTCTTCGAAAAGTGAGGATATATTAATATTAAAGACATTACCCATGCGACATTAGGATGTGTTTCCCGCATTGTAAAGGATGCGTTACTCTAAAAATTACCAATACATTGACGTTTTATCCCTGTAGTTGACTTATGTTTTTTCTAAACGCAAGTATAATGCAAATTTTGAATATATACAAGGCGTGCAATTTCTTCAAACGTATTTGTATGTCGCTTCTAATGGAAAACATATGAATTTTCGCTCCAGATTTTCAAAGTGTCCCTACATATGCCATACTTATTTTAACAATCATTCTGTTTTGTTCATACCGAGCAGAGCGCGGCCGGTGCGGCCGGCCGCCGATGATCGGCTTATGGTAACACATGTGCAAGTTTTGAAATCGTACCTTGCTGGGCAAAAAAACTGTGTCGCACCGGAAGCGCCGCCATTGATGAAATTGTGTTCGGCAATTTCGGAGTTTTTCCTCAAATCATCATGGGATCAGTCTGTTTCACTTGGACGATTGTCTCTTTTCGTAGTTTGATAAACGCTTATTCGGAGTATTCGTACTAGTTCGGCTAATCCCGTCATTCTTCGGGATATTGACGAGTAGTTGAATGATGCATTAAAAGAATGCTTATCATTAGCAGTTGTTTTATTATTTGTTATTGGTTGTCAAAATTAAACTAACCTTCATTAAACCAATGTTTTTTATTATTAAATCAAATTATTCAATGAATACAATTGGTTAAAAGTTGATCACTTGATTAAAAATAAAAACGTATATTGACCTGAAAAACTTATATTGACTTTTGTATATTGACCTGTGAAAAATAAGTATGAAAAATTCAATTTCCATGAATATTCAAAATTCCAAAATTTCAAATGTCAAAATTTCAAATTTCAAAATTTCAAATTTCAAAAAAAAAATCGAAATTCAAAATTTCAAAATTCTTAATTCCAAAATTTCAAAATTCGAAAATTTCAAAATTTCAAAATTTTAAATTTTGAAAAATAATTACGAAAAATTCAATTTCCCTGAATATTCAAAATTCAAAATTCCAAAATTTCAAAATTTCAAAATTCAAAATTTCAAAATTCAAAATTCAAAAATTCAAAAAATTCAAAATTTCCGAATTCATAATTTCACTTTTCTCAGGTCGATAGCCGAGGTCGATATCATTTTTCTCAGGTCGGCTATCGCCTTGGTCGATATCACTTTTCTTAGGTCGATAAATAAAGTTTAATTAACATTGCTGAAGTGATACGGGAAATAATTCCCGAGTGAGAAAGATTCTTGCGATATAGAAACGAGTGCGTTTTCACACGAGTTTCTATATCGCAAGAATATTTCTCACGAGTGAATTATTTTCCGTATCACGACAAAAATGTTAATTAAACTATATAATATATATTCTGTGATGAATTTGTTTCCAATCGTCTTTTGACACAAGTATTCTGTCACTCCTTTGGAGACAGCGCGGAGTAATATTATGACGTCAATTCGTGACGTAATATCGTTCATAATTAGTTCATAACATTTGGCTTCTGTGCTATCCATACTGACGTCATTACGATTTTTTCAAATTCATCACTGATATTCTATTCGGCAGGTTCCTTCCTGATTTTTCAGGACTTCATCCGCGGTGCGGTAATTCGGTGTGCATATAATCCTAATACATTTAGGGATTCACAAACATTTGGGGACCCTTTTAAAAATACATAGAAATATAAAACACACATTTGAGGAAAGTTTGGTGCTTTTGTCCGGCGTGTCTAGATTGGGTCCTAAAACCTGGGTTTTGGTCCTAGCTATATATATGCAAATCACTGACCGGACTACTTTTTCTCCCATAATTCCAAGTGCCAAAAACGAGAGACGGTACTAGTATCGATCGAGGGCGAGAATGCTGTGCTATCTTGCGCACTAGGCGAAATAGCACAGTAGAGGAAGGGATATGTTATAGATTTTCTCAAACTGGGAAATTTCTATAATTCATCACAGAATATATAATATATACACATATAATCCTCACTAAAAGGCAATACTTTTATAATATCTCTGTTTACAACAAAGAAAAACACAATCGTGAAAACTCGACCAATCCCGTCATTTTTCGGGATCACGATGTGATGACGTAAATGTGTGACGTCAATGAATGACGTCAATGTGTCGTTTTGTGGGTACACAGAGAACTGACAGCTGTCAAAACAGTCTACATTTTTTAGTGCATAGAAAGATCTCTCTTGAATTCAGTTCATCGCAGGTTAAGTCCGAGTGACCATCACGTACCTGTCTTCACCACCCTTTCTGTTGTTTTTTGTCTCTTTCATTGTAGTTTCTAGTCCTTGTTTGCAGTACAGTGCGGACCTACGATGCCATTGCTGTGGTTTCTATAGGACCCCATATATAATTTTTCACGCACACATTTCTTTTCTGTTTAAAAATAGTGATCTGACAGGAGACACATCTTCCAACTGAGTTCAGCGTTCAAGCTTGTCCCACTTATATTAACAATGCTCCATTCAACAAATAGAGGTAAGAAGCTTAATTTTCACGAAGTGGACAAGGGTGAGCTTTTGTGACCACCCTTTGTCCGTCGTCGTCGTTGTTGGCGACAACTTTTTCGTCACCGTCTAGTGGACCTCTACCAAGTTTGTTCAAATGGTTCAAATGGTGACCCTTGGGTTATAATCGGCCCCACCCCAGGGGTCAATGTTTTGCATAGAGTTATATAGGAAAACATTTAAAAATCTTCTCCGAAAGCTTAGATATTCTGTATGTAGTATCATCTAGTGGTCTTCTACCAAGTTTGTTCAAATGGTGACCCTGGGGTCAGAATCGGCCCAGCCCTGCTGGGGTTCACCAGTTTTACACAGAATGTTATAGGAACCTTGTTATCAATACAGTACAGTATTGCAGAATAGTATAGTATAGATTAGTTTGGAAGTTAAGCAACACTTCACTGTTACAGATACTAGTTTCTTATGTTACACTTTATTATGTTATGGTGCACTTTTAAAAGTCTTAACTTAATTTTTAGGCTACATTAAACTAAATTTGTTTAGAATATAGTGATACATGTATATACAAACTCATAAGTAATATTCTTGCTTATGTTTTGTTTAGAATATTTTAGGTTACAATGGACTAAATATAAAGGCCACATTATTCTATTGTGTTATATTATATTTAATTATTCTAGACTAGGTTACACTCAACTAAATGTTTAGGCTACATTGAACTAAATTTATAGTTAAACTGTTTTGCATATAGTGATATGTACATGTAAACATACAAAAGGTATAAAGCATAAAATAACTCAACAATATTATATTTTTGATTGGTGCATATCATTGTAGGTAGTCAGGTGAGCGATATAGGGCCATCGTGGCCCTCTTGTTGCAATAAATATATTTTTTAAGCTTGATTAGATATTGGACCAAAAACAATATATATATTCGGATACCCCAGGGTGATTTATTCCGATACTCTTCATACAGTGATAGTTTGGATAGTATCATATTGAATGATTCAATCTACCGGCGATATCCGACGATGGTAATATAATAATTCCACCTAATGCGAGAAAAAAATATTATATATCACTATCAGTTTGAAATCATATATATATTGAAGTTCAATTGACTGTTGATTGTTCATAGGTTGTAACCTTGAATAATTACATGATTTTATTGATTTCCTACTCTTATTTTACATAGTTACATGTACATGTAGCTGGTATGATGTTACCGGTATAAAACATTTCTTGAGATATTGTTTATCTAAATGTCTTGTGATAAGAGCCTTTTTCTGATGGAAGAGCTCAAATAGAATTAATTTTTATTTTCAATTTACAGGCACTGAACATTATGCATGCCATCGGGCTGTCTGTGTTGTATACCAGTGTCCACAACAGCAGGAAGAATTTGGTTAAAAAACAAGAGGAACAAATAGACAATGTTGTCAAAGGGTATAAGAAAAAAAGGTGTGATGACTATGAACAGAAACAATCATCTTCTGGTGTTGGAAGTGGAAGTACAGAAAATGTTCATGACAGTAAAGAGGTAGAAAATAATGTTCAAAGTGTAGTTTCGGAAAATAGAGTTGAAATTGTGGAAAATACAATTGAAAGTGTTGTGTCGGAAAATACAATTGAAAGGGTTGTGTCGGAGAATACAATTAAAAGTGTAGTTTCGGAAAATATTGAAAGTGAAGTTTCTAAACACAGTCATTCTTGTAAGTTAAATGTAAGGCCAATTGAAGTTCTTGGAGATAATTTAGACATCACCATTGCTCCAGCAAAAATGACAATGGAGAAACAAAGACAAAGTTTACATTGGTTTCTCACCATGGTAAAACAGAGAAGGGTGGCATATGATGATTTGAACATGCCATTAGTTCATCAACCGCATATATCAGATGTACCCTCAAATCAGTGGATCCCATCACAAGACCACATGAATGCTGTTGCAGAAAACTTTGTATTTCACACTTCACATATACTTCTGAAGTATGTCCTGTTCTTAGAACCAGTAAGAGAATCATACCCAGAATATATTTTACATCCGTTTACAGAACTCACAAAGAACAAATGTCTTGCTGATGCAAGTGAAAATTCATTCCAGGGCATGATTGAAATACTGCAGAAAGTTCATGAGTTAGCAGTTCCTTGTATCGATAAGAAAGTTCTTCAAAGAGTTGTTTTTGGAGGCGATGTACTTACAAACGAACGAGCATTTTCAGCCCAGGAAGCTATGCAGAATAATAAGTCTCAGTTTGACAGTTTGTTTGGTGTCATCCATAGACCAGAAGGGCTGCATAGAGAATTTAACTTCTTACTAGTAATATAAACAGTTCAGAGTTGAGTTTTGTTGAAAGTGAGTTCATTTGTTTTATTTCCTTTGTATATTCGCTATCAGTGTTAAACAGCAAAGCCCATTTTATGAGTAAAACTTATATACAGGCTATGTTACGGAAGCACAGAGGGGACATGTGAAAAGAAAAATGTTGTGAAGAACAACTTAGTAAGTCGAGGGAACAAGGTAACAAGATAATTATCTCATACCTACTTATTAAGTCATGGGAACGAGATACTTAGTCGTGGCCACGAGGTAAACATAAATTTTCGCATGTCCCTTCCATGCCAACCTTCTATGTTAATGATAAAAAGTTGAATGTATCTAAAATGATTACAAATATTTTTAAATACATACAGAACAAAGAATGCAAATGGCTTTTTAACACTGATCAGTGAATATTTGTTTATTTGTTTATGTTTTGCTCATGTTTGGAAGCAATTGAGGCTGGATTTCAACGAAACTTGTCAGGGACAATCAGTACCAAGCCTAGTTGCGTATATCATCACCATTTTCTGGTTGAACGATATTTGAAAGAGTTATGGCCCCTTGTGTATAGACTTTATCTTTAGCCAGTAGAGCGTCCACAGGCCCTCTTGGGCCTCTTGTTTGTTCATGCCCATTAAAGGTCTTCATCATGACCCCTGCATTGTTTCAGGTGCCATCTCGCTCATATCACTAGAGCAGTGGCAGAAACATTACAACGTGGCTCCAGCGTAAGTGGAGTGTCTACAGTAGAATTTGCAGCAACTCTGCAGTTCAGGGTGGAGTGGTTTTAGGCCCGTTCTCCATATTTTATCTCGATGTACATGGAGGATGAGCCTGGCATGTTCGTTCCTTTTAGGCGCCATATAACCTTTCATGTGTTGGTGCACCTTAAAACCCCAATTCAGTTCAATTCAATTATTATAACAAAAAATTCAACGAATTTGCTTTGTATTAGTATTATTGTAATTAATATTAGTGTCTGACCAGTCAAATTTTCATATATATGATAATATGAAGTAATAGAAATGTTTCAGGGCATATATCAGCTGTTCTACAAGGAGAGCAGTTCAATGGACAGTGGTTCCTTGTACCAGCTGCGCAATTTGATCAACCGTAGAGATGTTAGTGGACCTAAAGAAGTTATCCAAAAGTTTAGGTAAATGAAGGTTTATTATGATTTTTTCGGAATCGTCCTAGCAATGCCAGAATTATTGATCTTTAATTGAAAAAAATTGCATATTTTAACCATTTGTATTTTTTTTATAGTTCTGCTGGCCTTTGGTCCTAATGGGATGACGTGTTGCCCGTCGTCCGTTAACTTTTGCCTTGTGACACTCTAGCCCCTTCATTTGTCATGCGATTTTAACTAAACTTGGACAAAGACTTTATATTTGACGTAGTTACTCCTTGACAATTTTACTTTAAATTTCTTATCGGCACTACTCCTAAATGTTATGCCTTGTTGGATTTCGTCGAAACTTGCAGTAAGCATCGGTATGATGTCTAGTTGTGCAAATCGCTGTATATCAATGAGATCTTGGACAAGTTGGCCCTTGGATTGTTAAATAATACTGAAATCACCGTAGTTATGCCCCTTGGATTATTAAGAAATGCTGAAATTAGACTCGTGTAATTATCATCCAATCGTTATAAAACATGGTGACATTGTTTATGGGCATAATGGCTCGTTCAAGTTTAATAACTAGCCACTTTGCGCCAGTAATCACAGAGTTATGATCCTTTGATTTAAAAAAAATGTTGGTACAGGTGCACATCGACTTCCGTGGATTTCCTGTTATATTAATTCAAAAGAAAATCCTAACACACTCCTTCTATTCGAGAATAATATGTCATTCGGCGAGGGATATCAATTCAACGAATTTGTTTGTTAGATTCTGCTTGTAGTACACACTAGTATTATTGAAATTGATTACAATTTTATGTTATATATGTTATAATATAAATTGAATCACCTATTTCTGGCAGTTTTAAAAAGTGTTTGAAAATAGCAGTGATTTATCATAATCCATTGCATATAAAATTATTCATACCAAATAATATCATTTTCAGACCACACCAGCAATTTGTTGATGATGTTACAGATGCGTATATTGTTGCTGCGTTTCTGGACATCATGGATATGGAAGATGCGACATCTACCCCTAGAAATCCTCCCGTATTTACTTTGATGAACAGTGGTCAAAAGAAAGAGTGGTTAAACAGAATGTCAAAGAAAGTTCTGGACAGTTTCCAATTGTGTGATCTGGAAAGTGTTGAACAACTGCGCGAGGACATGAAATCACTTAATGCTGATGATCAAGAACTTGAAGCTATGAAAGTTGATGAAAGTTATTTATGTCCTCTGTGTAATGGTACATACACATCACTGGCCTGGTTCAACAAACACCTTCTCAACAAACACCATTGGAAATTTCACAAAGTGAGTACACAGGTTGAAAATAGCAATGCCGTCAAACACTTCCTTTTCATGGCATTGCTATTTAGGGACAGTTGTGATTCCTGGCGATAGGATAGTCATAAATGCTTATTATGAATGGCTGTATGACTCTGTCTTAAAACATACAAAGTACAAGATATGGTTATGGAGAATGATTTCATATGTTGTGTCAATTATTGGCTGTAAAGAAAGCTTTGAGTACAAATTGAACATGAATGTTAACTTGAAAGGTGGAATTGCTAGCAACATTCCAAATGACAATTGTGTTGAAATTCAGGTTAAATTAAAAGGGAGTTAAAAAATCAAGGAGCAAACAAATCATATGGATCAGCCAAAACGATTTGTATGACAACCCAGGTTGTTGACAGTATATTAGAACAGTTGATTCGTACAACAAAGACGGCGAGGTCTAAAAGGAACAGGCCTGAAGTTGACAAAAGTAAAGATATATTTTGTATAGTACAGTGTCTCAGAAAGAAAGGCTTTGTGAAATACTTAGAATGGAAGCTTTAGCTCTTTCAAAGATCCTTTGCAATGTATTGATGCTGATGAACTACATAATTGGATCCGAAACCGACAAATAATTGCAAGCATTTATATGTAGATTATGTAAAAAGATTGGTGTTTTGGAGACCCTAAAAGCTTGTAGTTTTGGTTGCCTCGTTAAGGCGATAGGACCTTTACTTTTCATCCGATCTTTACTAAACTTTAACAAATTGTTAATAGCAATGAAAGCTCTAACAAGTTTGAAAACCAGCTTTATCCAAGCAGAAACACCAGAGTAATGTTCCCTTGAATTATTGAAAAATGCCATTTTCAGCCTTGTGAACAATCGAGCGCCGTCATTGTTTATTCGATCTTTCCGAACTTGGCCAGATTGTTGATATCAATGAAAGCTCGGACAAGTTTGAAAACCACTCAGATCGAAACCAGTAACACCGGAGTTATGGCCCTTTTTTAATATTTGGTAATATACACTGGAAACCCCAGGAGTCTCGGTTTCAAATCTCACTGGAGGCATATTTTTATTATTTATTTTTAGTACCCCACCGGTCCCGGGTGAGGACTATAGGTTTGCACCCTGTCCCCGTCCGTCCTTCCGAAATGCTTGTCCGGGCCATATTTTCAATACTATAACACTTAAGAGATACCAAACTTGGTATGTGGATACATCATTGGATAGCGGTGTGTCGCGTACCAAAAAAAAGGTCACTGACCTTGACATGTGACCTCTGTCATAGAAAATGCTTCATATTCTAAGTGCCCGGACGGCAATAGGCCCATAGTGGAATAAATCACTTGAGTTTCCGACAATGATCAACCAAATGCTTGCCATCAAGACCAACTATGAACATTTTTACTCTTTCTTACCAATGTTAAACTGTATGGGCCTCATCTACAACTATCAACTTGATTGAGTAGCTACTTCCAACCATGTCCCTCCATTTGGTGTTACCAACAATATTTTCCGGTGACGAATATAAAAATTCAGGTTCACCCTTTAGAATGGCGGTCTTTTCATCTGAATTTCTGCCAATGTAGGTGGCCGTAAATCCCAGAGAACCTAAAACAGCAAATACAAGTACTCTTTCATTGATGCCGTTTCAAAAGTTGTATAACAATACAAAGAAGCAGAGCAAATTTACAGTCCGTAAAAGCACAGAACTGTACATGTAGCTAACATGTGGCGCCGGGTTACACACTACCCCACTGTTCATATAACACGGGGATTTTTTTCTTTGTAAACAATGTCATATGATGTTTTACATATATTTATTTGTTGTTTTTTGGCCTTCCTAAGCATTCAATTTTTCTCAGGTGGGGTTGCAGATGGAATGGAGGTAGTAAATGTATGCATCTTAGTAAATGTATGCATCTTCTTTTCATGCTGTCGGATTTTGAAACACCAATATTTATATAATGGTCAAATATTTTTATTTTATCTGATTTTTATCGCATGTTAGACCTACCTAAATTGTCGCATTGTTCTTTCATTATTGAAACAAGTGGCGTGATGATCAGCACTTGACAATGTCCACCTTGATGACGATGTCGCCACGACAAATGGAAAGCTTGGTAAACCAAACTTTTTCCTCCACCAGTTCTTATTGACAAAAATACGTCACGATTGACAGCAACTACCTTAACGCATCGCTTTGAAATTGTTGGAATTTCGGTATTCCGAACCGTTGACAAGCGATTTCATACTCGCACGCCATTTTGAATGTTTAGACGAACGCTGTATAAAACGAGCGATCCCATTGGATATCCCAATTACCATGAAAACTTGGGTAAACCAATCAGATTGCTGCATTGTTCTGAACTGATTACGACCGAAATCAAGCGTAATGTCCCACGGGTGAAGAATGGAGTACAACGTAATCAATCAAACGTGGGTTTCGACGATGGTGAGATCCGTGAACTAATTTAAACTGGAAAAAGAATATTAATAGAATAAGCAAAACCCGCTCTGAGCAAATTGCCTATCTCACGAATTGGCCAATACGCCAATAAGGATGCGTTACTGATTTGTCCAGGATATAAACAGCGCTTCATACAGTCTCCCTTGTCACTGTATATTATCAAACTCAGGGCTTGGAGTTAATGTCAAACTCAGTGCTAAGGTTCAAATATAGGAACTTGGGATGGGGTTGAAACGATTTCGGGTCTGGGGAATCAATTGTCGAACTCCGATGTGATTCTCAAGTGTTGAACTCAGTGTTGAGGTTCAAATGTTGAACTCGGGGCTTGAACCTAATACCGAACTCAGAACTTGGGGTTCCAATGTAGATCTGAGGGCTGATATCGAACTCACTGCTTGGTTTCACATGTCGAACTCGAGATTGGGAACGAAATCAATGGGAAATATACCCCTTATAGTATCCTAGTATCTCGTTCCAATAAGAACTTTTACATAGCTGTGTGGCACCGCGGAGCTCGATGCGAAGGGGGCTCTATACGGTAAACAGGATTTTTACTATTTCGCAAACTTGAAAAGCGATGCTCTATGCGAACGATAGGCATAGCCAAACCGCATACAGCTCAAACACTAATAATGAAGGGTACACTATATCGGATGTGCAGTTCTTTTCTTTCATTGTAAATTCAATGTCGTGATGCTACTTGTAATTTCGCTGAACGTTTCAAAGTTTCCCAAATATTCATATATGACCTCATTCCAGATATATTCAAATCGCTTTCAAATTGGGTTATAAAACACCAGTTTCGGAATTGTATCTACTACAAATATGAAATATCTGCAACTGCATACGAAGCTGAAATAGATTTCGCGTTGGCCGTCCCTCATCCTGTCTGTCAGTCTATCATATCAGTCCGTGGCCATAAGTATGTAAGGAAGGCTGGAAGATTATGGTATTTTAACCAAATGTGTATCCCAGTAGTGTCCGAGCAAGTTTCGTCCAGATCGCCTTAGTTGCGCTATAGTTATTGTCCAGGAATTGATAAAAAATAAAGAATAAAATTGTTTCTTATATAACTAGGCCAAAATGATAGTTATTGCCCACGTAACTGCATAGTTATTGCCCTTGAATGGTTAAACTTGGGTCTAAGTGTTTCATTTGAAAAACACAACATTTTCAATTCCATTTTTTGAAATGCCAGTTGTGAGAAAAAATACAGGTTTTTCAGTCAGGGTCAGTATAGAACTATACTATACTGCTTCAGTCTAGTGTCGGTTGATCGGAAATAGAAGAATAATAATTATATGAAAATGAGTCGGTTTTTTACCCATTGTTTACAGATGATGCACTGGTGTCAGATTTTTGTTTAAGAAATCACTTAGTTACATGAATTCACCTTTTATGTGCAAATGTACATATGAAAACTACGCGAACTATGTATTTTGATTAGAAACGATATACCAACGAAGAAATCTATGACAAGCGATAATATATCTTTAAGATAGAGAGATATCTCTCAAAGGTAGAGAGATATCTCTCAAAGGTATAGAGATATTTCTCAAACAAACAAGATATCCCTCTAAGAATATATATATCTCTTTAACAACAGAGATATCTGTCTAAGAAAAGAGATATCTCTCTAAGAAAATATATATCTCTTTATCAACAGAGATATCTGTCTAAGAAAAGAGATATCTCTCTAAGTTACATATATTTTGAATAAATACTAATTCCGATTTCCATAGAAATCAGAAGTAAAATTACCTTTTCGCCCGGGCTAGACTCCTTCAAAACGGGTCGGACGGGTGACCAACCGAGTCGCCAATAACCCGAGGCGCTCTCGGCAGGACTGGTCCGTACTCGGCGCGCAGTCTCAACAGTGATGTGCAAAGTACAAACGGTTCAGTTGAATTGCGTTTATAGTTACTGAGACATGATCATTCTAGCACGTTTATCGGTTTGAGAAGGGATACAAATCTGTATTTACAGAGTTAGGATTCTTGGCCAACCAATGCTATAGCTATGTCACTACAAACATTCAAGTATCGGCTGTAAGTTTCAAGTGATTGTCTTTAACAGTTACTGAGATATAAGATGTAGTACCACGGGACGTACGGGGCATATGGATAGACGAACGGACGGACATGAGCAAATCCATATGCATCCCCACTCTCACTCACGAATGGGGCATAATAATCATTCTGAGTAAGTTTAGTGAGAATCGGTGCGGAATTGTGTCCACTGGCCTGTTTACAACCAAATAATGGACTCAAGATCGATTTAAAAGGAGGAGCTCTATGCGAAGCGAATGTCGATACCCCCAAAATCAGAGGTACATTCGTTTCGCATAGAGCTCCTGTTTCAACACTGTTCGCATAGAGCTCCATGAAAGGTCTATGCGGTTTTTAGCTCTATGCGGTCTAATATATCTGTATACTATTTATTTTAAGATATGTTTAATTCAGAGTTATGTGTTTTGCTGTAGTATCGATATGTCTACTAGTACAGAATACCGTGTAGATATGAACGGGTTCTAACAAAAATAAATCCGCTAGAAGGCTCTATTCATCTCGTGGGTCGTCAATAAATTTACAAATACTCTTATCCTTAGATTATGCATCATTGCAGCATTTTAGAAGAGAACAATGGTTTGAGTCTGTAGTTCATGCACAAGCATTTGGCTTGGATGCATTTCTCTGTTTACCCTTTCGACATGTTTCAGCTTATACCGTGACGTAACCGCTTACATATTAAACAGATAATCAAAATAATTAATACAAAAGAATAAGATGAAATAGAAACATTTCTGCAATTCCAATATTATAAGCATTAGATAAGCATGAACATTACGACACTGCTGCACCTGTGTAGGTTCTAATGCTAGTGATGGCACTTTTTGTCTGCAGCGCTTTATTTCCGCACTGACTTATTTTGTCCGGAGAAAACCAGGATATAACCCTTTTCGTCCGCACGATGCTATACGGTTGTAAATAGGCTCAATACTGTATAGGTCGTTCACATGTTAACAGGAACTAAATATATATACCAGAAAAACACTCCTAAGATCTAATAAAGAGAGCGTCCGTGGCCGGGATAGTAAAGACGCTGCGCTTTCTCTCCTCTCACCACTGTCGGTTCGAATACCACTGGGAGCTCTACTTGTCAAGTGAGAACGAGTAGATTATTACGGATGGCGGGAGGTACTACAAACAAAATGAACGTCATAATTATCTGGCCTAACATGTGATATACGACGTAAAACACCATTCAAACAAGCAAACTCATAATTCAGAAAATTCTGTTTCTTAGCTTTGACTTTTTTACCATGCAAATGACTCCCCATTCTACAGTTCAACGTACTTCACCGTTAGAACCTTCGAACCGTTTTCCGTTCTACATTCGAGTCCAGTTTAATATGAAACAGATATTCAAAATAGAAAAAATAATACAACAGAATCAGATGAAAGAATAATAATAAAAACAAATCCTGCAAATCCAATTTTATAAGCATTAGATAAGCATGAACTTTGCGACACTGCTGCACCTTTTGTAGTTTCTAATGTCTGAGACTATAAGGGCATTTTCTGGAGAAAAAAAAAGGATTTTACCAAAAAATTTTACACTACTTACAGTTTTGGGTCATCTGAATTACTGAGTCCAGATTTATATTCGGCAATGTATATATTAAAAAATAGGTGTTTTTAGAAAGTTATTATGTATTCCATAGCATCTTTTAAAGGGACACTGTCCGTAATTAAAGACATTGCGAGCATACGCAAATAACTGTCTGATTGTTATTCAGTGACATGTCTACATTGAAATATGAACATTGACCCAAATAAGTATGTAGTAATAAATTCGTTAATTTGAATAAAATTATTTTAATTATTTTAAAATATTTAAATTACTTTTGTTGGGTGGTCTATTTACATTTCCGTTGCGCAATATTTACACTTCCGTTGGTCACATGATACTATTAGTGCATTAGATTTAAGTAAACGTATGTCTCGCATCGCCTAACTTGTCCGTTTAGCTCTATATGTAGAGCGTCCGCCTTACCAACATGTATAACTTTAGTGTGGGCTCCGAGTTCAATACCCCAAAGTGGTACTCTTTTATTTTTGTTATAATGCTATTGAATTTCGTTAAAACCTTTTGTTTATTCAGTAAATATTCGACAATGGTAGTTGTGTAATGTTTGTCAAAGTAGTTATATCGTGTTTTATAAGCTAAAACTTCGGTTACGGCTAATGCAGCTTTAAATATCTGCAGTAAGTGAATTATTTTCCTATGTAACAAACAAAAAAACAAAACCAAAAAAACAACAGTTTTTGTTTCAGTTTTTTAATTTCACTGAAAATATTATACATTGACATAATAGAAAGATAATCCATGTTCAAAAGTTACAATCAGATCCAATTATTTCAATTTAAGATATTAACTTTTAAATAGAAATAAGTTATAAGCAGATGACACCTTGTACTTCTTTGTAATATTTATTATAAATTAATCACAATTACACTCCAGATATTTTTGGTTACATGTATATGCGCATCCTAGTTATTTCTTAAGTGATTTCAAAAATATTTTGCAGGAGCAATGAAAGTAACAAAACACATTTTTCAGAATATTTAGATTACAATAAAATGAAATAATGAACATTTAAAATGAGTTCAAAGAAAAATCTTCATTTGTTTTTTAACTGCCCATAATCCTTTTCGTCGCACGTTAGTAAATAAGCTCAATATTATATATAGGACGTTCATATTTTAAAAGGAACTAAATATCGCCTTGAAAAACTCTCTTAGGAACTCATAATCAGTAACTTAGAGATTTTTACCGTGCAAATGCGGACTTTTCATACACATATCTGATAAGCACCGGTAAATGCGGACATCCTACACACACCGCCGAATGTGGACTTCCTACACGCACAGGCAAATGCGGACTTCCTATACGCATAAGCAAATGCGGACATCCATACGCACAGGCAAATGCGGACTTCCTAAACACTCCGCCAAATGCGGACTTTCTATACATAGTCGCATTGACACATTCCGAGGCAGTAGCTTCCAAATTATTTAAACTATTAGCCAAAAACACCGAGGCAACAGAAACTTTTAAAAGGTGAATATATTATCAGATGTGTAAATCGTGTGTGAAGTTGGCTCTACGTTCTACTTTCTCAGTTCGACATTCAAACCCTGTTCTCCGCTCTACATTCGGGCCCAGTTCTCGGTCTAAAATTGAACCTAGTTTATCCGTTCAGCATTCGAAGCCTGTTCAATAAAAAAGGTTAAAAATTCCTGCAAATCCGATATTATAAGCATTAAATAAACATGAAGTTCGCGACACTGCAGCACCTGTGTTTTTTTCTAATGTCTGAGACAGCACTTTTTGTCTACAGCGTTATATAAATTCCTTACTAACTTTTTTGTCCACTGAAACCACGACGCTGTACATTAGTAAATAAGCTCAATAGTATTTATTGGACGTTCATATTTCAACAGGAACTAAACAGAGACTAGAAAAACACTCTTAGGATCTCATAGTTCAGTAAATACCGTTTCTTATTTGTGAGATTTTTACCATGCAAATGCGGACTTCTCATACACACATCTGATAAACACGGTCAAGTGCGGACTTCCTATACATATTCTTAGTGAGACATTTCGAGGCAGTAGCATCCAAATTATTTGGACTTTCTATACACACCGTCAAATGCGGACTTCTTATACACACCGTCAAATGCGGACTTCTTATACACACCGCCAAATACGGACTTCTTATTATACACACCGGCAAATGCGGACTTCCTATACAAAGTCACAGTGACTCATTTCGAGGCAGTAGCTTCCAATTTGTTTGAAATATTAGGTAAAAAACACAGAGGCAACAGAAACTTGCAAAGGGTGATTATAAACCGATCGCTATTATATTTGTAAATGTATCATAAATACACTTAAATAAGTCGTTAAATGTATATAAATTAAATGGAGAATGTAGCTAAATACAAGTACTTCTAAGAACAAATGTTATATTCGCCGGGGTTTGTTAGTAGGGGACGCGGGTTCAAATCTCACCGGCGCCAATGAGTTTCGTCGGTGTGTTTCTTGGGCAAGACACTTTCCTGTAGTCTCTTTTCCTTAGTCGGATGAGGACGTATACCGAGGGTTTTGTGTATCGGAGACTAATCTCCGAGACATATAACGAACCATAGAAATCTATTCGTTATTAATTTAGAGTATGACAGGTTCCCGGATTCCTATGCTCTTTATAACCGATAATATGTTGATGAGCCTTTCAATAACATTCATGTCATTATAATGCAAGAACTTCAATGTACACACTTAACAGTGTTCGGTATAAGTCGGTGTGTTCGGTATACGTCGTTAAATGCAAAAAC
The DNA here is from genome assembly GCA_037043455.1 of Cyrtodaria siliqua. Classification (NCBI taxonomy): domain Eukaryota; kingdom Metazoa; phylum Mollusca; class Bivalvia; order Adapedonta; family Hiatellidae; genus Cyrtodaria; species Cyrtodaria siliqua. Next base: position 80,500 of record JAWPHD010001659.1, read on the forward strand.
TTCACACCAAAACTTCACACCAACACTCCATCCAAACACTCCACAATAACACTGCACTCCAACACCCCACTCCAACCCTCCACTCCATCAATCCACTCCAATACTTCACTATAACACTCCACACCTACAGTGCACACCAACACTTCACTCCAACACTCCACTCCAACACTCTACAACAACACTCCATTCGAAAACACCATTTTGAGAGGCGAAACCTTCTCGCCACCAAAGTATATTTCCTTCATGGCACTATGTGAACTTAGGTGCATTTTTAGAATATTAGATCTACCCGAATCTTTACCGATTTAGGTTTATAATATACAAAAAATCAACCCTTCCAACACTAAACTCTAACACTCATCTCTAACACCCCACTCGACACAACGCTCCACTACAACAATCCACTCCAACACGTCGCAAAAACACCCCACTCAAATACTCCACATTAACACCTAGCTATACTGCTCCACTCCAACATTCATATCAAAACTTCACACCAACACTTCACACCAACACCCCACTCCAACACTCCACTCCAACACTGCAATCCAACACTGCAAACTAACGCGCCACTCCAACACTCCACTCTAACACCTTACAACAGCACTTCACACCAACATTCCACTCCAAAACGTCATAACTAAATCTCCTCTCAAACCCTCTACTCCAAACATCATCTTCAACACTCCACATAAACACTCCATTTTAACGATCCACAAAACACTCCACTCCAACACTCCTCTCCAATATTTCACACCAAACTCCACTCCTACACTCCATTCTATCACTCCACACGAACACAACACCCCAATACTGTACACCAACACACGACTCCAACAATCCACTCCAATGCTCTACTCCAACACCCCAAAAACACCGCAACACTCCACTGCACCATTATATACCAACACACTGTGCCAACACTCCACTCCAACACTCCAATTCAATACTACCTTATAGTCCTTCACTCCAACAATTCACGCCAACACTCCACTCTAACACTAAAGTCAAACACTCCACTCCAACACTCCATTCTGACACTCCCACTACAACACTCAACATCAACACCTCACTCCAAATCTCCACACCAACACCACAACAACACGCCAACACTCCACTACGACATTCTATACCAACACACCGCGCCAACACTCACTCCAACACTCCAAATCAGTACTCCCTTAGAGTCCTTCACTCCAATACTACACCGCACCAATTCACGCCAACAGTCCACTATTGCACTCAGCTCAAACACCCCACTCAAACTCTCCATACTGACACTGCCACTACAACACTCCACATCAACACCAACACTCCACAACAAACACACCACTCCATAGCACTTCACTCCAAAACTTCACACCAACACCAACACTCCACACCAACATTCCACACCAACACTCAATTCCAATACTCCAGTCCAACACTGCACACAAACACAACACTCCTACATTATACACCAACACACGACTCCAACACTCCATTCCAACGCTCCGCTATAACACTCCACATCAACACTCCACCTCAACAGTCCACAACAACACTCCACAACAACACTCCACTCCAAAACTCTACTCAAACACACCACACCAACACTCCACTCTAACATTCCAAACCTACACTCCACTCTAACACTCCACAACAACACTCCATACCACTACTCTACTCAAACACTCAACACCAACACTCCTAGCCAACACTCCAAAACAACACTCCTAGCCAACACTCCACACCAGCACTCCTAGCCAACACTCCACGCTAACACTCAACACCAATATTCCACAACAATCCACTACATACTGATACCTCTCCAACTCTCCAACTCTCCACTTTAACATTCCACATCAACACTCCACTCTAACCTTCCAAACCATACTGTACTGCTCCACTCCAACATTCATATCAAAACTTCACATCAACACTTCACACCAACACCCCACTCCAACACTCCACTCCAACACTTCAATCCAATACTGCAAACTAACGCGCCACTCCAACACTCCATTTTGAGATGCGAAACCTTCTCGCCACCAAAGTGTATTTCCTTCATGGCACTATGTGAACTTAGGTGCATTTTTAGAATATTAGATCTACCCGAATCTTTACCGAGTTAGGTTTATAATATACAAAAAATCAACCCTTCCAACACTAAACTATAACACTCATCTCCAACACCCCACTCGACACAACGCTCCACTACAACAATCCACTCCAACACGTAACAAAAACACCCCACTCAAATACTCCACATTAACACATAGCTATACTGCTCCACTCCAACATTCATATCAAAACTTCACACCAACACTTCACACCAACACCCCACTCCAACACTCCACTCCAACACTTCAATCCAACACTGCAAACTAACGCGCCACTCCAACACTCCACTCTAACACCTTACACCAGCACTTCACACCAACATTCCACTCCAAAACTTCATAACTAAATCTCCTCTCAAACCCTCTACTCCAAACATCATCTCCAACACTCCACATAAACACTCCATTTTAACGATCCACAAAACACTCCACTCAAACACTCCTCTTCAATATTTCACACCAAACTCCACTCCTACACTCCACTCTATCACTCCACACGAACACAATACCCCTACACTGTACACCAACACACGACTCCAACAATCCACTCCAATGCTCTACTCCAACACCCCAACAACACCGCAACACTCCACTGCACCATTATATACCAACACACTGCGCCAACACTCCACTCCAACACTCCAATTCAATACTACCTTATAGCCCTTCACTCCAACAATTCACGCCAACACTCCACTCTAACACTAAAGTCAAACACTCCACTCCAGCACTCCATACTGACACTCCCACTACAACACTCAACATCAACACCTCACTCCAAATCTCCACACCAACAACACAACAACACTCCAACACTCCACTACGACTTTCTATACCAACACACCGCGCCAACACTCACTCCAACACTCCAAATCAGTACTCCCTTAGAGTCCTTCACTCCAATACTACCCGCACCAATTCACGCCAACAGTCCACTATTGCACTCAGCTCAAACACCCCACTCAAACTCTCCATACTGACACTGCCACTACAACACTCCACATCAACACCAACACTCCACAACTAACACACCACTCCATAACACTTCACTCCAAAACTTCACACCAACACCAACACTCCACACCAACATTCCACACCAACACTCAATTACAATACTCCAGTCCAACACTGCACACAAACACAACAATCCTACATTATACACCAACACACGACTCCATTACTCCATTCCAACGCTCCGCTATAACACTCCACATCAACACTCCACCCCAACAGTCCACAACAACACTCCACACCAACACTCCATTCCAAAACTCTACTCAAACACACCACACCAACACTCCACTCTAACATTCCAAACCTACACTCCACTCTAACACTCCACTCTAACACTCCACAACAACACTCCATACCACTACTCTACTCAAACACTCCACACCAACAGTCCTAGCCAACACTCCAAAACAACACTCCTAGCCAACACTCCACACCAACACTCCTAGCCAACACCCCACGCTAACACTCAACACAAATATTCCACAACAATCCACTACATACTGATACCTCTCCAACTCTCCAACTCTCCACTTTAACATTCCACATCAACACTCCACTCTAACATTCCAAACCTACACTCCACTCTTACACTCCACACCAGCACCCATTACCAACACTCTACTCTAACACTCCACACCCATACTCCTAGCAAACACTCCACACCCACATTCCACACTAACTCTCCACTCTAACACTCAACACCAACATTCCACAACAACAATCCACTACATACTGATACCTCCCCAACTCTCCAACTCTTCACTCTAACATTCCACACCAACACTCCACTCTAACACTCCACACCTACATTCCACTCTAACACTCCACACCTACACTCCACTCCAACACTTCACACCAAAACTTCACTCCACCCAAACACTCCAAACCAACACTCCACTCGAAAACTTCATTTTGAGATGCGAAATCCTCGAACGACTAGGGACCCGGTGGAATCACACCCCCTTCAACCCTCTCGCCAACAAAAATTATTTCCTTCATGGCACTAGGTGAAGATAGGTGCATTTTTAGAATATTAGATCTACCCAAATCTTTACCGAGTTAGGTTTATTATATACATAAAATCAACCCTTCCAACAATAAACTCTAACACTCCTCTCCAACACCCCACTCGACACAACGCTCCACTACAACACTCCACTCCAACACGTCGCACCAACAACCCACTAAAATACTCCACACTAAGACACAAAGATACTGCTCCACTCCAACATTTCATATCAATACTTCACACCAACTTTCCACTCCAACCCTCCACTCCAACACAGTACGCTAACACTTCACGCAAACACCCCACTCCAACACTCAATTTCACCACCAGTACCACCTTTCACTCCAACACTCCACACCAACACTCCACTCAAAACAATCTACACTAACATTCCACACCTACACTCCACTCTAACACTCCACACCAACACTCCATACCAACACTCCACGCTAACACTACATACTGATACCTCTCCACCACTCCACTCTAATACTCAACAACGACGCTCCTTTCCAGCACTCCACTCCAACACTCCACTCTAACACTCAACACCAATATTCCACATCAACAATCCACTCTAACACTTCATACTGATACCTCTCCACCACTCCACTCTAATACTCAACAACGATGCTCCTTTCCAGCACTCCACTCAAACAATCTTCTCCAACACTCCACTCCAACACTTCACACCAACAATCCACACCAACACTCCACTCAAATGCTTCACACCAAACTCAACACCAACACTCCAAATCAACGTCCCACTCTAAACTCCACACCAACATTCCACTCCAAACACTCCATACCTACACTTAACTCTATCACTCAATACCAACACCTCACACCAACACTCCACTCCAACATTCATGTCTAACACTCCAATCCAACACTCAAATCTAACACACCAATCCAACATTCCGCCCCAACACTTCACAACAACAATTCACACCAACGCTCAACCCAAACACTTCACTCCAACATTCAACTCTAACACTCCTATCCAACACTTCGCTCAAACACTCCACACCAACACCCCTAGCCAACACTTTACTCTAACAATCAACAACAACACTCCACACGAACACTCGACTCCAACACTCCGTGTCGACACATCTCCAACACTCTAATACTCCACAACGACGCTCATCTCGAACACTCCACTGTAACAATCTACTGCAAAACTCCACTCCAACACTTCACACCAACACTCCATTCCAACACTTTACTCTGACAATCAACACCAACACTCCACACGAACAATCCAATCCAACACTCCACTCCAACATTCAACTATAACACTCCAATCCAACACTTCGCTTCAACACTCCACTCCAACACTTCACACCAACACTCCATTCCAACACTTTACTCTAACAATCAACACCAACACTCCACACGAACACTCCACTCCAACACTCCACTCCATCATTCAACTCTAATTCACTAATCCAACACTTCGCTCCAACACTCCAACACTCCTAGCCAAAACTCCACTCTAACACTCAACACCAACACTCCAAACGAACACTCCACTCCAACACTCCGTACCGATACATCTCGAACGCTATAATACTCAACAACGACACTCATCTCCAACACTCCACTCTAACAATCTAATGCAACACTCCACTCTAACAATCTACTGCAGCACTACACTCCAACACTTCACACCAACACTCCATTCCAACACTTTACACAAACACTCCACGACAACAGTTCACACCAACACTCGACTCCAACACTCCATTCCAACACTCAACTCCAACACTCCACCCTAACACTCCACCCCGACACTCAACTCCAACGCACCACACCAACACTCCACACAAACACTCAACACCAACACTCCACACCAACACTCCACTTCGACAGTTCACACCAACACTCCACACCAAAGCTGCACTCGAACACTTTACACCAACACTCCACTCGAAAACACAACAACAAGACTTCTTTCTAACACTCCACACTAACACTCCACTACAACAGTTCATTATAACACTCCTCTCCAACATCCGCACCAAGGATGGATATAAAATTAAATACTCCAAAGATCTAACAGAGTAAGAGAGGTGTGTGTATTTTTTATTATTAAATATCGTTGATAACAAAAGGAGCAGGTCTTTTGTGATTAGCAATGTATCAGTATCAATAGTTTTAATTTGAACAATATATCATTGAATAAAAGTAGTACAACACGAGAAGCATATGTAAGACCTCTCCTACATCAGGGCACATTGGTTCTTTAAGTTGTAACAGTGTCGAATACTTTGTCAATTGTTTCATTTTACGCTTTAATAAGCGTACTCAGTCTATTATTATACATGTCCATCAAACATATGTGGAATTGTATTACAAACTAGTTTGACAAGTAGTATAGAATCTGAAACATTGTACCGTAATTGTTGAATATAAGTAATGAATGGGATTGGACAACACGAGAAACATTTGTAAGACCTCGCCCACATCAGGGCACATTAGTTCTTTAAGTTCAAACAGTTCCGAATACTTTATCAACTGTTTCATTTTACGCTTTAATAAGCGTACTCAGTCTATTATTATACATGTCCATCAAACATATGTGGAATTGTATTACAAACTAGTTTGACAAGTAGTATAGAATCTGAAACATTGTACCGTAATTGTTGAATATATTTTGTAATCAGAATGAATTTTAAAACGTGAACAATGAATAAACAAGATTCTATGTATCATATAACTCAAAAAAAGCTGCAACATCAACATTTATTAGTGTAGCTGCCTATATATATTATATAACCCTGTCTTCATCACCCTTTCTGTTGTCTTTTGTCTCTTTCATTGTATTATCAAGTCCTTGTTTGCAGTACAGTGCGGACCTACGATGCCTTTGCGTTCGGACGCTGTGGTTTCTATAGGACCCAATATCTCATGTTTGCCATACGACGACGTTCGTTTGTTGGCATGATGACGTCGTTTGTTTGTATGATGACGTCGTATGTTGACTCGGTTTTCTCCGTACGACGCCGAACAACACAACTAACTCGTTGATTTCCGTATTCCGGTATTTTGAATGTTTACGGAAACTGACGATTCAATTCCGACGTACTCCAAGCTGAAAGGAAAGAACGGAACACTGATTTGGCCCTCATTTGCATAGTTATATCACTAGTGAATTATCGAAAACATTGAATGGTATTATTCCACTCCCACACCATAAAGTTATGTGACATATATATATATATATATAGTATTCACGTGACTAACGGAACAGTGCATAGTACTATTTTAATCATTTATATATAAAGTAAACAAGCTATTTATTTACATTTCTAGGTGAGAATAAAATAAAACATTTATTACATTTCTAGTAGAGAATGAATGCATAACACAATAATGGTTTTGTATATGCAACGGTATTGAGAGTACCATCTCTTAATATTAGTGCCTTTTTAATGTATATTGCTAACTTCAGTAAAACTGGTTCATTTTCCGACTGTATTACATCTTAAAATCTAAACATGCTAGGTTTGACATACTAATGTTTTTTTAATATGAATCTTTCCAAAACCAACGTTGCATGGGCCAAAATTATGAAATGATACTCATCTTCTGACTCTGTAGTTTTTTTTTTTTGTTTTTTTTGGCCCATATTTGCAACCCCTTTCGTCTGCTCATTTTTGTTTCCTCACCTCACTTCGTCTTCCGCCTGCTCTGCTGTTGTCCCTCCTACTCGATAGTGATCTGTTGTGACATACTTTCTTCTGAAGCCTCGCTTCTACGACGACTCTCGCTGTTCACGCGCAGTTCATCTGATGTTTATCTTTTTTTCCTTTGGATTGCACTGTGACTGGGACATTGCTGATATGTCTTCTATTATTATGTATTGCTGTGAAACAGCCTCTCCATATTACTCAATGGTACTCCATTCAAGCTACTATGCCACTACTAGGCTACTGGCCACTGCATACTTTAGATGCGCCATACGAAGAACAAACGAATTTCTGTCTACAGCTTTCCTTCTTTCAGTGAACGTCGGCCTAACATCGTCATAAGACAGCAGTTTGGTACTAACTACTCATGAAGCAAATTTGAGGGCCGGGAAGGTGAATTTCCGCCGAATTGTGATGAATGATAAACAATGAATTTATGAAAGATACTATGGAGAGCCCAGCATCCGCCGGGGTCCCACGACCTTCCGCTTGTGGGCCAGTGCCTTATCACTGGGCTATAGAGGTCACACCAAATCTGTAGTATTACAACATTGGCAATAACGTTCATTTCTTGAATTCTATTTCCAGAATATCTTTCTTTAAGAGGGTTCTCAAATTCTAAGTCGTGTTATAAAAATGCATAGAGAATTTGGCAAAATATCTAAATACGCTTCATAATTAAAGTTACATTTGAAATTGTTATACATTCAAATTCACCACTTGATTCCTTTTTCGCAACATAACTTTGAATAAAACAATATGTTAAATGTTAAATGTAGAATGTTTTAAATTTACATTATTTGGATTATTCCATATATTTGCAAATCCGTTTTCACACAAAATACTGTTTACATTTGAAACCCAAATATTTACTCGTCTATTAGAATCATATTATGATTGTTTATATATACACGACTTAAAATAATGTTTTCAGTATTCAACAATCTAAACCCATATTTAACAATACTCCTATAACGAGAAATATACAAAGGATATCTACCTAATTCCCCATAAACACCAGCAGAACATATATTATTTCTAACTTTTAGCAGCCTTTTACAAAACTGTAAACGTATTCTCTCAATTTCTTTCGATTGAGAATATTCCCAAATTTCCGAAGCACATTTCAAAATTGAACCAAAAACGCATCGAACAGCTGAAATAAAAGTTTATGCTTTAGTTTATTTATTTGTTATACAGTTAGATAATAAAACATTTAACGCTTTCAGCGCTTTGCCAGCTAAACGTTTTTGATTTAGTGAAACATTTTCAGTGTAATTAAAAACCTGTCACTAAACAGGGACTCTGAAAAGAACAGATGTCAGGTAAACACATAAAACACGCTTTACACATGAATTCCTAAGATCCCATTCCCCACTCCGCCCCCTTCTGAATCCGCCACCACTAATACTTACTACTTATTGATGTAAATTGTCTAGAGCTTGTTTCGGTCATACTGTGTACATAATAATTAATGCATAGCCGTAGGAACAGAGTTGGGTGGGGGAGTGCAGGCACACTTGAGGGTGTGGGGGTAAGATTGTGGAAATAGGTATGCCTTCCTTTATGACGTTGTAGTTTGTTTTGCATTTTTGTAGATTCATTTTGAAAATATATCTTCTTGAAAATACATCTATACGTCTTTAAATGAACGTCAACACCCGTAAGTTGCATCCTGTTTTTTTTATTTTCGGGACAGCATGCACCCCATAGCGTATTCGAGCCTTCGTCTTTAAGTAGTCCAGTGTGCATTAACAGTGCATATATATGGGAGTGGATCATGCCGTAGACACATGCCATCACACATCCAGTCACATTACTGACATAGGGCCGACCAGTCATAGCATAACCCATATATTTTAAACGTGAAGAAATGATACCATTAAGTGACCTGATCCAAGCGTTGAATGAGCCCTATTTTCTAAGGAGTGTGGGCCCCTATCAAGGGAAGTACCGTCTCCATTGCATTTATATTGGACCAATTTGTGAATCACATCCATATATTCCGCCGCGATGCCTCTTTAAAAAAAATAGTGTTATGCAATCAGTTAGGTTTACAAGTTTTGGGCTTAAGTTCATCTCTTGAACATGGATTAATACTTTTAAATGAATTGTAGTTTACTATCTGTGACAGAGCTTTATTTCAATTCAATTTGCTGTAAACTGTAGTTTTGTCATCGGTGCCATTCGTATGTTCCACAAAACATCGATACGGTTTGTGTAAAACTGAATGCCGAGTATCATGTTTGGTATGCGGAAAGTGTTCCCCTGTAAACGTGACGTGTTTTCCCTTTCATGCATGTGTATTCATTCGGTTAGCATTGCAGTAAATTGTTTCTGAGATGAGATAGTACTGGTTCAAGACTGCATGATAGCTGTGTCCTTGCCCGGATGTTTATTTATTTTTTTATTTTTTACCAACTGTGTGTGCCATATTATACCGCACCATTATACCAAATTATCTCAAGCAGTTGGGTTCGATATTAATATACCCGTGTATATATTTATGTTTTGTTAAAATCAAGTTAAGCATTCACACACTGCGTATACGTGTTTCATTTACATCGATAAACAAGCTAAACAGCTATTATTAAGGATAGTTTTAACAAATGTTTTGGAATACTATTTGGTGTATACTAATATGGTTTAATTAACAGGTAACTACAAAAAAACACAAGTTGAATTGTTTAGATATATGTTGATTATTTTATAACAAGGTTGGTTGATTGAAAACGGTCATATATATATCGTATTTTTTTTTCATAACACGGTTGACTGATAAAAACACATGCAGAGAATTGTGTTACTATGTGGAATGTATATTTTATCACTATGTTGATTAGTAATGCAATACCTTGTATTTATAAAATTAATGTTCTTGAGACCCCCTGAAAAACCTAACATATGTCTCTAGATTTTGAGATATATCCCTTACTTACTAACAACACTCTAGTATTCTGCTTTCCCTTTATATTGCGTTACATGTATTCGCATAATTATATCAATGGCGACAAATATATTATGCTCATTTAATGTTCGAGGTCTAGGAAGCAAGCAAAAACGATATCAAATATTTAACTGGCTTAAAACACAATCATTTAACATATGTTTATTGCAAGAAACGCATCTTATAAGCGAACAGAAAGATATTTGGATTATGGAATGGGGAGGGGATGCATATTTTAGCGGTAAACATTCAAATAGCGAAGGCGTCTGCATTTGGTTTAACCTGAATCTGAAATGTAGCATCACTAAATACAATGATATAATAAGCGGTAGGCTACAGTCTATTGATTTAACTATCGATGAAAAAGAACTGACAATTATAAATATTTCCGGTCCCAATAATGATGATGTCGGTTTGTTTAATACATTAGAAGAATATATAATAAATGCAAAATGAAGAAAATAATGTTATTATTGGAGGAGACTTTAATACAGTTTTGAATATACATATAGCCAAAAATAATGGGAGACAAGATACTCACATAAAATGTCGAAAAAACTTAAATTTATTTTAGAAATTAATAACCTTGTAGATATTTGGAGACTTTACAACCCCAATAAACTACAATATACTTGGCATTCAAATAATAAACCACCCATATTTAGCAGACTAGATTACATTTTGATATCCGATAATTTAGTTAATTATGCAAACTCTAGTAATATAAAAGCAGGATACAAATCAGATCATTCAATTGTAAATATAAGTTTCAATTTTGTAAAGTACAAAAGGGTCCAGGATATTTCAAACTATACAATAGTCTGATTTTGAACACAGAATATCAAATTAATATAAGAACAAGTATAGCTGATATAGCAGAATTAAATAAATCTGCAAATCCAAATACCTTATGGGAAATGTTAAAAGGTACTATAAGAAATGAAACAATAAAATGTGCATCTACAAAAAAGAAATTAGAAAGAGAAAAAGAAAATAGATTAACTTCCGACATAGAATATTTAGAATTGCGACTAGAAAATATACTCGATATAGACGGTATGGAACAAGCAAGAATGAGTTAGATATTAACAAACAAGAACTAAATGATATTATTGATACAAAAATAAACGGTATTATAATAAGATCTAAAGCTAAAATAATACAACACAATGAAAAAAATACAAATTATTTCTCAAGCTTCGAGAAAAAGAGGGCAGATAGTAAGAGTATATCTAAACTTGTGGAAGTTGGAACATATATAATAAACCAAACAGACATTTTAAACTTACACAATTTTTTTTATTGTAACCTCTATAAAAAACAAGATGGCAAAAGTTCACGCTATAATTTCATCAACAATTATATGAATGAACTAAGTGAAATTGATAAAAATAAATGCGATGGTCTACTGACGGAATATGAATGTACTTTGGCATTACGACAAATGAACTATAAAAAAAGTCCTGGATCAGATTGAATAACAACCGACTTTTATAAAATTTCTGGAATGATATAAAATAATATTTGGTGAACTCTCTAAATTATTCTTTTCAAAACAAAAATATGACGGAATTGCAAAAACAAAGCGTCATAACCCTACTTCCAAAACCAGGAAAATATATTTCTTTATTAGAAAACAGGCGCCCTATAAGCCTTTTAAACGTTGATTATAAAATAGCAACAAAGGCAATTGCAAACAGATTAAAACGTGTATTGCCATCTATTATTTGCAACTCACAAACGGGATTTTTAAAAGTAGGTATGTCGGTGAAAATATCAGAGTTTTATTTGAAGTATTAGATAACGTGGAAAATCTTGACAATCCGGCGCTACCATTTTTCTCGGATTTCGATAAGGCGTTTGACAGCATAAATCAGGAGTTTATTTGTAAATGTTTAAAACACATCAAATTTGGAGACACACTTACGAACAGTTATTCTATTTGGATGCGACAAGTTGTGTTATAAATAATGGATTTCTTTCTGATTTCTTCCCAATAGAAAGAGGTGTGCGTCAAGGTTGTCCCCTCTCCTCAAATATTTTTATCATCTGCATTGAGGTATTATCTTATGAAATTTCACAGAACGAAAATGTTAAAGGAGTTATAGAAGCAGGTCAAGAAATAAAAAATATTTTATTTGCCGATGATGCAACGTTTTTACAGATGGTTCAATAAAATCTTTTGAAACTTTGATAGATAAATTAGATAACTTCATCAATATTTCAGGGCTTAAACTAAATGCTGAAAAATGCACAGCCTTAAGAGCGGGTTCCCTTAAACGTTCCAATATTAGATACTGTTCAAAAAAGAAATTTAATTGGTGTTCAGGTTATGCCAAAACACTTGGAATGACATTTCATACCGATAGAAAATACATATTCTCTTCAAGATTAGACCCCAAAATACAAGAATTTCCGAACTGCTTGAAAAGTTGCAACATAGAAAACTAACACTGCTTGGGAAAATTACTGTTTTAAAATGTTTTGCGTTTCCAAAACGCATCTACCCACTAACTGTTTGACCGAATCCGCCAAAAGGGAAAATCAAAATGATTAATGATATTATGTATAACTTTCTATGGGATAATAAACCAGATACAATTAAAAGAAACACAGTCATTCAAGATTATGAAAACGGAGGAATCACAATGATCGATGTGAATAAATTGTTAAACTCTTTAAAAGCCAGTTGGGTTAAAAGAATACTGGATAAGACTAATAATGGAATCTGGAAAACAATATACACGGATAAACTTGAAAGATGTGGAGGAACGTTTTTATTCGAATGTAATACAGATAAAGCTGATATCATCAAATTTTCCCCAGAAAATGATTTTCTAAGAGATGTACTTATTTCATGGAAGGATACAGTGCTTTGGGGGGTATAGAATCACTTGGGTTAAACGTCTGATTTTAAAATGAAAGGTAAATGTTTATTTAATTTCTGATTTAGATTTACCCTTTTAGTTGTATGATAGCAACATTTCTAAAATTATTGTCCTAAAACTGTGATTTTTTAATAGGCGTTTTTGCACAAATATTTACATAATTTGATTTCATCCTTAAAAGTGCCAAACTCCAACAAGTAACCTTAATTTATGATTGCATTTTGACTTTTGTTCCTTACATTTGTTAAAACAGTAAATATTTATTTATGAGTTTATTGTGACCGTATGAATTTTTCGTTTCAAAAACACACTTCATTCCGGTAGTATAGAATCATTTTTTCTGAGAAGTGTTGCACGTAGTGATATATTTTGCATGGAAAATGTCCCAAATAATTTCACCGTTGAATAAATGTATGCGTATATGATATATATTCAAGTCTGGAAAGTTTTAAAATAATCTAAAATATATGAGCTGAGAAAACTGAATTTAAACAGGAAATGATGTTTTACTACCAATGATTCTATACACACCAAAGCACTGTATACAAGTAATAGATAGAGTCTGGTCTCAGCGAGTTGGCTTATTTAAACACCGAGATGGGCGTAGCCCATCGAGGTGTTTAAATAACCAACGAGCTGAGACAGACTCTATCTTTTTTGTAGCATGGTGTACTGAGTAACACTGTGACGTCATAGTGACCGTACTCTAAATTCCAATATCCGGTAGTTGTAGTACGGTAAAGCCACGCCCCTTTAGTTAACCTAAATTAAACGATTTAATGCTCTGCATTCATCAAAGGAAATGTCACCGACCATGCTACAAGGAAGGTATAATTATACAAATATCAGTAAAGAAATTATTTGGAATAACTCAAATATAAAAGCCGGCTGCAAAACATTATTTATTAAAAGATGGTACACTAGAGGAATAAAATATATTGAGCAAATCATTGATTACAGAAAAAAATATTTGTACACCTTTAAGGACTTTAGAGAACTGTATCAGGTTCCTGAAGCTGACTTTTTAAAATAAGCATCAATAATAACATGTATTCCAAAGAAATGGAAAATACAAATTAAAAACGAATGTATTATGTAAATAGAAATGAGACGATGCTTGCAAAACTTCTTGGCTCGAAACAAACAAACAAGTTTCTATATGACTATCAAGTAAAACAGGATTATACAACGAATAATAAACCACAACTAAAACGGGAAAATTTATTTCAAAATATTAAGTGGGAAAATGTATATACTATAGCAATAAAAGCAACAATTAATACAAAGGAAACTTTCAATACAATTATGTTATGAGAATAATTCCAACAAACAAATCTCTGTCCAAATTCAAGATGGTCAACTCCAATCTGTGTGAGTTTTGTAATATGAATATAGAATCAGTAAACCACATTTTCTGGGTATGCATACATACACAACATTTCTGGTCGGAACTGTCCTTATATCTAAAAAGCATACACTTGAACTTACCTTTGGACTTAAGAGCAATCTCATTCGGAATCGAAAAAATAGGAGATATGGTAAATGTAAAAAAAATCATTATAATTAGCGCAAACTATTTTATTTTTACAAACAAATGTTTAAAAACAGTGCCAATGTTTTGCAGATATAAAAACTATGTATATAGACAAATTGAAATCGAACGACAAATAACTATGAACAGAGATAAACTAGAAATTAACGATAAAAAATGGCAAAACTTCCGAGACCACTGACGTACACTATGTTTTAATATATTATACGTATTATTATTGCATATATCAAACTTAAAGAAAGTGACAAACCACTTTACAGACATACAAAGGGAAAGCATTATCTATTGTTCTATCCTTTTACAGATTATTACTGTCCTTTTCACCTGCTGGTAAAAACTTCCTTCTTATCTCTTGATACTGATTTTTATATAAATCTATCCTCCTCTTTTATCATCTTCCTCCTTTTCTTTCTTTTAAAACTCTCTTAACCATAAACATAAATTATTTCATCTATGTTTATAATGTACTGAATTGTAATAACATGTCATGTACCAAATGATGAAATAAAATAGTTTATTAAAAAAAACACCAGCTTATCAACCTTAATGGCGCAGATCATGAGATGACAGCCCTAAATTAAAGAAATAAGTTCCTTTAAATTCGAATAAAATGAACTATACATGTAAAATATACATACTACTATTATGTTAATTAGTTCATCATTTCTAATAACGTCCCGACTGGCCGTGCGGTCTAGCGCTGATTGTTTTGGTACTTATTTTTTATTTTCATCATTAAATTGTCCTCGTGCATTTCAAGATACCAACAACACCGCCGACGCAGCTACTGAGTCATTTGCTATTGTGAATTTGTACGCTGCGTAGTATATTGTATAACTCTCGATTGGAATGTTCATTTTGCAATGATATAAAAGATACAACAAATGAAATAATTACAATTATGAATAACAAATAACAAAACGAAAGAAAAGTGGTTCTAATCCGATGACACAACACAAAAATAGTTTAACTTGTATTGCACACACCGATATTTAACCACTAAGCTATGAAAGCTGTATATTAATGGCCTGGATAATTAAAGTATATCGGGTGAAAACAAGTTAACCATTATTTATGTGTATTGATTGTGTAAACATTGCCAATTGATGTCGGTAACTACAACTACTACTGTTACTGCTGCTACTGCTACTGCTGCTGCTATAGCTGCCTCTGCTAATACTACTACTACTACTTCTATTACTGCTGTTTTTGTGCTGTGTTTGATAATTTAAAAATAAATAATATTTATTTGATCCGACTGCACGTACATGTATTCAATATAGATATACAAATTGAACAAGAAAAGTAGCATTCAAGGACGAGTCAACCACAAACAAACACTAAAAAAAAGAAAAATGTAAAGATGAATAAAAGGTCAAATAAGACATCACAAACACAAAAGGGTTGGCAATAGGGCTACTGCCTTGGAACGGTCAGTGGCAAACAATGCCGCTGGGGGTTCAAACCAGGTTCTAGGGTGCACCACACTAAGTCATATTTTCCCGCTTAAAAATTATGTAAACGAAATAACACATTTGAGAAAGAGTTATACTCAATGCATACATAAATAAGTAACAGCACAGTATAAAAGCCCCAGTCAGATCAGAGTTGGTTTCATGGCAAACCATCGCCATTCACACATAAATATTTATGAAGTATTTCTTGGACAAATTATAAAGAACAAAACAAACCCAGATATGTTATATTCATATTAATTTGTATCCATGAATCACAGAGTTGGCCACCTGCATCTGTGTCAAGAGTATGAGGTCAAGATGACATTGCTTGTCTCAATTATATCCTACCTCTTGTTGTATTCAGTATGAATATGTTAATGTAGCCTTTTTTTGTAAAGATACATGTTCACTATATGTTCATCATATGCAGATGATATAATTATGTGATGTTTCACATATGTTGTTTAAGCATTCAGTTATTATAAATAGAAATCAATTCACATGATTATTAAATATTTTGCTATGCAGTTTGATAATGATGCTTTAAAGATTAACGTAGATCCATAACATGATCTCTTACATAAAGGGTAATCAATAGTTCTGACAATGTTATCACTTGTAATAAATCTTCCAATACAGCTGTCGAAGAGGAAATTTAGCTTTCACGGTCAACCGAAAACACGCATTAAAACAAACAACAATTACAATGTTAACAAGAAGCAAGGCCTATGAAATCACAAACATTTTAGGACAACCGCCAATAGGACTACCACCTTTGAATTTTCAGTGACAAAAAGGCCGCTGAGTTGGAAGGCGGGGGAGGTTTTTAAACTAGGTTCTAGGCTTCACCTAACCTCCAGTTTACCTTATTGTCATCTCCATAACACGGGACAGTACAAATAAAAAAACCTCCCCACCAGGTTATATTAGCTAACAAATAATGCAATTTTTATAAGCAATATAACACATCGATGGTCATGTATAATATATTATAAAATATATAGAAAGCCACAATGCAAGTACTCAATGACTTGGCAGAAGCCAGAGTAACAAGAGAACAAATCATTACGGGTACGACAAGACTAGACTTAAAACCTACTTATGGTATACATGTAATCATAACATGCTCCTTCCAAACTGGGTGTGAACTCAGTCAATACAGAAAACGCATCTCTACGAAAACCGACTATATAACTATATAGCATCGTTGAGACACTTTGACAGATTATCTAGTCTTTAGTGACTGAGTTCATACCCAGTGATGCAAAGCTTGCAAACTAACTATTGACCGATAAGCCAGTAACCCTTGCGTCGTCAAATTTCAAGTGTCGTGTGTTAAAATTTGAATTCAAACTTTATATAAGTGATTGTACCGAAGATCATTTTGACTGTTAATGACCTACTTTCATAACAGTCAATATTTGATAGATCGATGCCTAACTTTCTGACAAATAAACAACCCGGGTCATTGATCAACATTGGTGTTTGTTTGTGCGGCTTGAATTTAATCAGGAAGTTCGTCAGGAAAGGATATAACCCTTTGGTTTTACAGCGCACTGCATGTTTAGTGATTGACCCCTCTACAGTCAGTCATTACGCTTCACTGTTCACTTGTGCGATGACTGGACTACCTCTTTGGACTCTATGATTGTACCTACTGAAACCCCAACTAAGGGAGGGTGGGTGCATGAGCTTTCGTCCCTCGGGTTTTCTGGTCGTACCCTAGATTGGTTTTCTCTTTAGCTGCAACTACTATTGTTGTTCAGTACGATTCTGGATACACCCTGAGATGTTTATTATTTTGTATGTGTATCTTTAGTTTCTCTGGATGTGGACTTTATTGTTAGAGAATTTCTTTTGATGGGATGTAGTTTTGTTAACACTGTCTTGTCTATTTGGGCGCTGAAGACAGGATAATAGCGAGGATTGTGCGCATATAAAATCGATTCAAGCTAACCAGTAGGCCTTATTCCCTACTGACCGTTCCAAGTCGGTAACCTTGTCTTCACCACCCTTTCTGTTGTTTTTTTGTCTCTTTCATTGTAGTGTCTAGTCCTTGTTTGCAGTACAGTGCGGACCTACGATGCCATTGCGTTCGGACGCTGTGGTTTCTATAGGACCCATATATATCATTTTGAATATCCTAATTTTTACTTTAGTGGCATACCTATGAGCAGTATACTTTCCTTCTTTCAACGCAATACCAACTTTTACGTTTTGGCCTATTGTAACATGTTTGTCGAAACAGTCTATACATAAATATTCACCATATTACCTTTTTGTCAACTGGATGCAGGAACGGTATGAATGGCAAACACGTCTCTACTTCGTATGTGAATCTCGAAATACGGGAAACGATTGCTTTTGGTTTGTGGCCGAATATGACGGCTCCTTGAAGTACAGCTAGTCCAGCCTCTTCGGGGATGACGATCTTCTTACTTGGAAAGTTGCTATTTATTGCGTCATGTAACATCTTTGACTCTGAAAATCCACCTACCATCACAATTGTATCGGTTGCTTTCATTGAAGGCTGGGCGAAAGATATCAGAGAGATGTCTCACGATACTATCACATGTTTCTTTGAACAGATCCTTGACTACGTTTGGCTCGACCCTTAGTTTTTTCATGGTAAATGTAATCTGGCCTCTTATATTTTGTTTCATCGCATGAGATCTGGAATCAAATGTAACTAGACAAATTATAACAATATACGAGGTAAATACTGAAAAGAGGATCACTGGGAAGCATCAAACACACAAGGGAGACTCGACTGTTTATGGGTATGTTCTGAGGCAACATACTGACACCCCTTAGTACCGTCTTCAACCGGTATTCTAATTTAAAGTTACTGACTTGTAGCCGGGACGACTTCTTACAGCCCCCACACAACACTAAAAAAACGTTAGTGTGAATGTCAATAATTAATAGAGTTTTCTTTTGTTTACAGTATGGGATGATTTGAAAAATATATTGATTTCCAGAATATTCAAACTCGTAATACGTAATACTTATGTAGAGCGGTGTAGTAAACACGATGCCTGCATGGGAATGAAACGCTAACCGTACCAGTTGAATGTGCAGTGCTTACGCACATGATCATATTTAATAGAAATACAAAG
The DNA here is from genome assembly GCA_037043455.1 of Cyrtodaria siliqua. NCBI lineage: Eukaryota > Metazoa > Mollusca > Bivalvia > Adapedonta > Hiatellidae > Cyrtodaria > Cyrtodaria siliqua. Next base: position 100,283 of record JAWPHD010001659.1, read on the forward strand.
TTCAAGGGGACATAACTGTGTTTAAGCGGTCGGAATAAAAATGTGTGCACTGTGCACATCATCAGTTGATGATTATACTATGTAGAGTAATACATATTTTTGGCATAGGAGAAGATACGCACAAAAGCTTTTTTGATAGTTGATGGTGATGTATGGTGTGTAAAGTTTCATAGCAATCGGCACACACGTGTTAGAAGGAGTTATTCGAAATAATGAATAATAGAATATTCGATGTCCGTGTGCATTTTCAGCAAGAATGGTTTTGTGGCGACGGCGATGCAAGTTGACATATATAATCATCAACGGATATTGTACACACTTACGAATTTTGACTACAGCTATTTTAAACCACAACTATATCCCATTAAACTTTGAATTTCTATTAATACATTAAGAGCTGCACTCTGGTGTTCCAAATTCAATTTAGCTTTTTTTAACCGTTTCCGTGGTTTTATTAATATAAATAATCTGACAATGTTTAGAAAATATTTGTGGAAAAATGAAGGTGCTAGAGTGCGGACGAAGCTAACTTTGACAGTTTTTTAAACAATTCAAGGACCATCTCTCTGCTGTTTTTTATTTGATATGTCTAATATTTGAATTTTTCTAAACTATTGATAATTTTAACATACTGTCAAAGACTGGTCAAGACAATCTGAATGACGTGGGTTTCAAGGCAACATATGTCATTTGTCAATACAAGGACCATAAGTCAAAGTTCGTACTTATCCGGAGTAGCTTGTTTTCAAAAGGTTCTGATGTTCATGGTTATAACGACCAACATAACGATCCTGAAGGTGAACTTATGGTCAAGATCGGGGCTGTCTCGTCTCTTATTTGTCTCGAAGTCACGCACTAGTTCCGAAAAAGTCTTGCTTATACTCCCTATAACAACAAACAATAAATCAACAAAAAAATAGTGTGGTCCAACTTAATAATTACTTTTACCAAAAGATGGAACTTGCACGATAATGTTATATTATCCGTTCTCGCATAAAAACATGCATCTCACACAAAGAAACACACCGTTGAGGATGAAAAGACAATACAGTGATTTATGCACGAATTACAGAATATTAACGTTATTCAATCAAGCCTATTTAAAAGAATAATGAATGGATTACCAAACATGAATCCAACAACAGCAATATTTCATACAGTGTACATTTCCTCATATACATCTAGAAGATGGAAACTTTACTCATCCACGTTTGACTTTACTTCAGAACAAACCAAATAAAACATCGTCTTCGATGTATAATGCATTGCGACAATTAAACAAATTTAACTAGAACAATCTGTCAATTATATATGTGATACATATTTATTCGTGGTTGCATTAAATGATGTCAATAAATATTTTTGTCTGTGATTTCTTATTGTTTATTAAACGTCTTACTCATTAAATCTGTCTATGGTCTGCTCTCCAAATATGTCTGTCAACAAACTAAGAAAGCTTCGTCGATCTTTGTACCTCCCAATGGCCCACCGCTAGCTTTATAGAGCTCTTTAACCTTGTGGTCTGTTAGAATCTCATGGACGGTGATGTCCTCTGTACCACCTAAAATATGAGGAGAAAAATGTAAAATAGGCATTTAGGTTTCATTACTCCATCGACATTAATTTTGCTTATACGGTCTTCGTGTTAAACTCACTACAGTCAGCATTGCAACATTACGTTAATGCAATGTATGCATGCAATTGAACACATTGCTTATAATGATGGAAGTTTTGTGAATGTTATAACCCCAAGCACATTTAGATCAGGTTGAAATTGACAGGTAAAGAAATCCATTTACTCGGTAGCTCAATATGTTTTTGGATACAGATAGTACTGTGAATTTATTTTCGGTTGTATGGTTAATTGGATAATGTGATTTCAATGAGTTCAACAGAACATTTACATTCCGTTCTTCTCTATGCAATGGTCATATAGAAGACAAAATACAAAGCAGGTTCTCATCAATTTAATACTCTGTGATTTCACATTTTTATCGATGCATAATAAGATTAATAGTTTTTTTAAAATAAGAATATTAATACGATCTTATTTTTGAATATATAATCAAAGTAGATATAAAATATAGTCCGAGATATAAACTAAAATTATCTTGATACATTTTGTATAGTCATACAATTATGTCGTTTAATCTGAGTGGCTTAATATGTCATACATACCGCCTGCAGCTAACACGAGGTATTTCGTTTCGAGATCAAGTGAGAGTATAGTGGCTACGTCTCCGTCTTCCTCAGTGGATGTTTCCCAAATGGCAGGGACTGTCTGTACCCAGTAGATTTTATCCTCAAGAACATCAGCTTGCTTTGCCAAACATGTATCTGTGAGGTGACCCTTCGAGTATCTAATACATTCGGCAAAAAACGCCATACCTGGCTTTGTTAGTCCTTCGTCGTCCTTCAGCTGGGTAGTTCTATTTAGATGCTGTAAAATAAAACACTAACATAAATACGAGCATACAATAAGAGTCCTAAAAGTATACGTTTGAGAGCTGTATCATGGTTAATTTAATACTTCAAAACAATTCAAAAGCAAAGTTTAGTATAAAACAATCGGAATTTAGAGTGGGTGGAGGTGGGGGTCAGGTTAAATGCGAGTATCAGCATTTCTCTTTTAAAGCGTAAGAAAATATTGTGCATTGTGTTCATATCGTTACAAAGTGGAACAGTTCTAGATGTGGCGAATAGATGAGTTTACTTACTTTATTCTCATACAATAACATTTTAAATGTTTGAAGAAGAACCAGTCCCTATGACTTCCACTGGTAGCCAGCTGCGTATATTTCTCGTCGGCTTCAATTCCCAAACTATCAAACTGTTGATATGGAGTAAACAGTAGGTCGGTGCCTTAAAGGCGACGCTTGTCCCAGCCCCTGTATTCAGAATGTCTGGCCGGAATTAGAAAGCATAACCAGAGTTTGGCGTGCCAAAATCAATGGCTGTAACTAGTAGTCTTACTGTTGCTGTAACAACATTAGTATAGACAAATAGAACAATACAACCTGAAATTTAATCTTTAATATAAGTAGAATCAAACGTCGAACAGAAAATGCAGCATTCGCAGAACTAAGTCATCCAGAATTACACAATAAAACAACAACAACATTTACAAGGGAAAACAAGGGATGCGACACCACACACATAAAAGGGTTAACAACAGCAATGGATCAGTCAGGGGCGAAATGGACTCTGGGGGTTTAAGCAATGTTCTTGGGTGAATCGAACCTCACGGAAATCACCGCCATCCTACATCTTCTAACAAACTATTTCGCATTAAAACTACATTAGCCGTAACTTTTACCTTATGAAAACAAATAATTTACGTTGACAAATATTACACGACTACAATTATTGAATATTTACTAAATAAAAACGAGGAATTCAATAGGGTACACAAGAATACCACTCCGTGAGATTGAACTCCAACATTAATATTACAATTGCGGATAAGACGAACGCATTCCCCATTGAGTTACACGGGACACTTATGTAATGCAAGACATAATCAAACCTAATGCGCATGATAATCACGTGATAAACAGAAATGTAATAATTGCGGTCCCAGCGATGTTTACCAACAATTAATAAAAAAAATATGATTTTCTTTTTTTCAAATTGGCGAATGTATTACTACATACTTATTTTGGTCTATGTTCATGTTTCCATGTAAACATGTCACTGAATAAAATCAGGAAGTTATTCGCTTATGCTCAATATATGCTTTACAGACAGTTTCCGTTGAATATGGGTCATATATGGGATCATAATATGTCTAATGACCCATTGAAATTATCTGAATAAACATAATATATAAATATAAACAAACGCCCAGAAAGCCATAAAGTAAGTACTCAGAGACTTGGCAAAAGCCAGAGTAACACAACTATGGAAATGTGTGAGGGTACGGCAAGACAAAATTGAAAGAATTAAACATTAAACGTTACCTTCCTTTACAGGATGTAGGTAGACGTCATCATATGTTCCGCATTAGAAGAGGAAAGCACAGAGACGAACTGTAAATCGTTTAGCCACTAAACATGCAATCCGTTACAAGACGATAAGGTCATAACCTATTTTAACACATATTCTAACACGTTTTATTATGAGTGTAGGAACGTGATCATGACCAAGGATCTTACGAAGCTTGTATATTACGTCATCATATATGTCAGATTCTGATAGTCCTTGTCACAGAGGAGTTTTTAAATTACTTTATATTGTAAAAGAATATCGGAGTTACAATAATAAGAGTTTAACAAACTTTTTTGAAGTTTATGGTAACGGTAGTCCTGAAGATGTAGCCCTTAGTTATACAAAGTTTACCAATGTTTAAGTCATCAACACAACTACTTAAGCTCCGGAAAAACGAACACGTTGAGAAACATATGTTACTTGGCGAACATGTCAAAAATCATCTCTCTTGGCATGGAGATTATTGTTTTTCCATTTTCAATGAGATTTGCAAAAAGAAGCAACAGTATCAGAAAAATAGCTTAACTGAGTTCATGAGATAAATAATAGTATTAACCATGCTAGTAGAAAATAAAGGGTTGTCAATAATCAATATATCATCCATATACCGTGAGTTGGTATTAGAGGCTTCTCGATGACATCTGCCAGATTAAATTTTTGAAGACTCAACGTGATATACAGATTTATTTTAGCCACAATATTTAGCGAATTCAGTAGGAGTGACTGTATACAATTTACAAATTTCCTTCACACGGGCAGCTGGCAATCATGTAAATTATTGGTTTACCCTTTCACGTATGGAAACATGTCAATCATTGCTACATACTACTCGAATTTTTCATTAAAATAAGTACTATATATATATATTCATTGTATTTTAATTTACAAAAAAACAAGAACTCAGTCCTTCGAAATTAAGGTATTTTTAATATTTTAATTTTAATAATAATAGTCTGAGGATGTACACTTTTTGTTAATACATAAACGAATGCACAATGTTCTGTTTTATATTTTACTGAAGCAACTATCTTGACATAATATTGAATTAAAATATGCCGATATTGTTCTGTGTATTGACGTGTAAACTATGTCTCTTTTCACAATCACACAACACAAAAGTTGGTATATCAAATCTCGCTTTAAATGTATGTAGGAATCAATAACGAGTTATTTCAATTACATAAATAATTTAATAAAGTATGCCAGACGGTATATCATACTAACCTTTATTTAGAGTTGGGTGTTCTTGCGTCCGATGCATCTCTGGCCTAGTATTCATCTGGTCGATTTGGGTAAACCGGTATGTCTGGACTTGTGTTCGTCCTTCCAAGTCATCATGGTGTCGTTCCAGGGAGTAACCTATGTGGGGCTGTAATGCTTTTATTCATATGTCATCTTCCACCAGGGTCTCCTCGCACACAAATATAAGCGCCTTCATCATTCGACGTTTATTTGTTAGGCGGTATGTACAATTTTTGTATGACTGATATTTCGTTAGAAAATCCAAATCTTTCCAGATGCCTAAATACCCACAGACGACGGTTGTCCGCAGTCATCCAATTGCCACTGCGTTTCACGACAGATATAGTTTAAGTTTAAGCACACAAATATTAGCGCCTTCAGATATAGTTGGAATGTAATCCACAGAACAGCTTAAGTTTAAATAGGATGAAAAGAAAGAAAAACGTTACAGTCTCAATATAAATATGATTTCCTCAACAATTGCATTTGTTTACCGAGTCTGAAGTGTTTTGTTGGGTTCACTAACATACCATGCTGACGCAGTATTGATATTTGACGGTTAGATTGCTATCGCTGTATAAGATTTTGTCCTTGTGGAATTTCATGAAAATCCGTCCAGGGGTCAAAATAGATTAAAATAAAGTTAAACGAACAATAAATATAGTATTTACAGAACACAGTCCACCAAAACACGAATTCAAAACAAATAATAATTATAAAGTAAAAGAAAAGGACACTAAAGGTTTGAAATACCGCCTTGGAACGGGCAGTGACAAAATGCCTTTTAAACAAAGGCATAGGGTGCACCGACTAGACTCAACCTATTTTCATCCCAAAGACAAAGGGACAGTGTAAATAAAGAAATCACGTCCAGACTTCATCCTCTAACATCTGGGCAGCATAAATATAAAATATAAGTATAACACAAAGACATTCAAGTACATATGAATAAAATAAGCATATAAAGAAACAAATCAACTATTGATGCTAGAGCAAAACAATATTGAAGACAATTATCAAACGCTACCCATCCCTTTCAGGTCATCATAGAGTTCGCAATGTGTCCGGTCAAGCACAGTCAGATTGGAAATCATAGTAGCGAACTGTAACTGGGTCAACCGCTTAGCATGCAGTGCGTTGCTAACTGGTAGTGTCAAACCTGCTTTTATTAAACTGTCTTACACCTTCTAACAAAGATTGTATAAAAGTGGTCCTGATTGTAAATCAGGTCAGCATATAGCTCAGATTGTGAGAAGAGTTCTCAACAAATAAATTTGATATTTTAAAAGTAGGTCAGCGTTATGATAATATGTTGCAAAGGCGTTTCGAAGTTTATGGTAACATTAGCATTTTAGTTATACCAACGTTACGAATAATAAAGTCATCTACCATAAGCTCTAGAAAAACGAATACGCTGAGAAATATAAATCCCATTAGAAATTTTGCTAGTACTTATCCATTTCCAATAGAAAAATGTAAATTGAGAAAAGCAGTGACAGATTCTGACATATGAGATGTGTTGAGTTGAAGTTGTTTATGGTAGATAGCATTAATCGTAGTAGTAAGAAATGATTGTCAGTTTATCTACATATAATCCAGGTTCTGGGAGGGCTCAAGTTTGATGTTGCGTCATAGCATCGTACTCCACATCACATACATGTACATGAAAAACAGGATTACGTTCTACATTTTATGTTCTAAAATGATAACCGAAACGTGATTTAAGAGACCTTACGTACGGTAAATGTTTAAACATATGTGATAAATAGGAACTGCTGATGCTTTGACCAAATTTGAAAGTCCAGCAGTCGTCCAAATGTTAGTTCTGGAAAAAGCCGAACAATTAGAAGCATGTTATGTATACTATAAGTGATAGAGGGTCCGATAAAACACCAGGAAAAAAAATACGAAAACAAATGCTTGCTTATTTTATTCATATAATAAAATAAACAGACACCATTTTTTTTTTGCCACATCAGAATTTGGCAAAAATGCCATCTATTTATTAGTAAATATGTTTGTTCTTTGATTAATAACACGATATAGATATATATTCTATTTCAATTTGACATACCTTCCATAACATATTAACATGTGTCCTAACTCTTGTCGTCTGTAATACATACTGAACGACGCACATTAAGTACACTATATTTTAGGTATAACGCATTTCGTTAAATGTAAAACGAAAGTAGTGTACACGAGAACCAAATAACTCTATCGATAAATTGTGTTATGTAGGTTATCAAGCGCATTTATACTTACAATCATAACATTAACTCAATATGCAGTTTCAGTCATAGCGGGTGGGTGGGGGTAAAGGCAAGTGAACATTTCCAAAAAATATTATTTTTGTTTTGTTTTGCTTGTCAGACTGTGTAATGAATACAAGATCAATTTTGTCTGTTTCAACTCAGTAAGCCCGTCCCTGTGCGTCCGTCTCAATGTATATCATCATAAAGTATAATTTATATTTCTAACATTAATTATGTGTGCGTGTGGGGCGAGGTGGCCGCTTGGGATTGGAGGGTGGTTAGCGAATAGGGGTGGCGGGATTTGAGGGTGAGGGTGAATTTAGGCAGGCAGGCAGGCATTGCAGTGTAGTGGTCGTTTTCGTGGTCGTGTTGTGCAGTGTATGTATGCGGGCTCGTGTGGGATACCAGCGCGCGTGCGTGCGTGCGTGCGTGGATGGATAAATGTTTTGCATGCATGTTTGATATAAGTTTGCAGAAAACAATTTTTGAAATTACCGTGTTATTTGAACTGCCACTAATGTCTTCTACATGAAATACCTAGAAGTGTATTAATCCATGTTCAAGAGATGAACTTACGCCAAAAACTTGTAAATCTAACTGATTTCATAACGCTAATTTCTTAAAGAGGCAACGCGGCGGAATATGTGGATGTGATTCACAAATTGGTCCAATGTAAATTCAATGGAGACGGTACTTCCCTTGGTATGAGCCACACTCCTTATAAATTAGGGCTCGTTCAACGCTTGGATCAGGTCACTGAATGGTATCATTACTTCACGTTTAGAATATAAGGGTTATGCTATGATTGGTTGGCCCGATGTCAGTAATGTGACTGGATTTGTGACGGCATGTGTCTACGGCATGATCCACTCCCATATGTATGCACTGTTTATGCACACTGAACTACTTAGAGACGAAGGCTCGAATACGCTATGGGGTGCATGCTGTCCCGAAAATAAAAATAAACAGGATGCAACTTACGGGTGTTGACGTTCATTTAAAGACGTATAGATGTTCGAAACAAGTTCTAGACAATTTACACCAATAGGTAGTAAGTATTAGTGGTGGCGGATTCAGAAGGGTGCGGAGTGGGGAATGGGATCTTACGTGAGAGATGTTGTGATCGTTAAACGCTGCACAAAGGAAAGCAAAATGCTAGTTCATTTTCTCCATGTTTGCTTTTAAATGCGTGCGCATTCTGTTGCGTTTAGGATTACAGTCCCGTCCATTTAAATGAACGCAGAGTATCGTTTATTAACAGTGAATGCATTCAAGAACTTATTTATGAAACGCAAATGGAATGTAAATGGAACGAAAACTGAACGCAGACGAAATGCTCTTTTGGGACACTGAATGCAACTGGGTCTGACATATCACTATTAAAAGGGTGATATCACTCATACTAATAGGTGATATCATCCGTTCAAAATGAATGAGTGATATCACCTTTTTTGAAATTACTTATGCAATTGAGTGGTACCACTGATTCCATAGATGCTATGCTATCATGTTATATCATTTATTAGAATCAGGGATATCACTGATTCGAAAGGAGATATCATTCATTTAAATGTGTTATATCAATAATTTTACTTATTTAAGTGATATCACTGATGCTGATACCATTGTGATATGGTATAAAAAAAAAACGGCGCCGCATACTTTAATTTATCGGGCGAGAATGTAGTAATTTTAATAACTTAATGATGTTTTTATTTCACAAGTTATATGGTTTGGTATAGTTGTCATTGCATATTTTACTGAATGAAAAGCTATTGGATTATTAAAGCACTGTGAACTATTTACTCTGTCTTACATAAATATTTACATGATGCTTAACACAATACATGGATGTCGTTGATGTGTCATACAGATTTACCTGATGCTTAACACAATACATGGATGTCGTTGATGTGTCATACATATTTGCCTGATGCTTAACACAATACATGGATGTCGTTGATGTGTCATACATATTTGCCTGATGCTTAACACAATACATGGATGTCGTTGATGTGTCATACATATTTACCTGATGCTTAACACAATACATGGATGTCGTTGATGAGTCATACATATTTACCTGATGCTTAACACAATACATGGATGTCGTTGATGTGTCATACATATTTACATGATGCTTAACACAACACATGGATGTCGTTGATGTGTCATACATATTTACATGATGCTTAACACAATACCCGGATGTCGTTGATGTGTCATACATATTTACTTGATGCTTAACACAATACATGGATGTCGTTGATGTGTCATACATATTTACCTGATGCTTAACACAATACATGGATGTCGTTGATGTGTCATACATATTTACCTGATGCTTAACACAATACATGGATGTCGTTGATGTGTACTTGTAAATAAATCAATTGATACCTAAATAGTTTTGTTTTATTTTACAAAAAATAACAACACCGTGGAATAGATTAAATTAAATCTATTGGATCTAATTAATGTGATATGTACTCTTAATGTTTCAGACTGATTTTCTGATCAGTCCAAAATTCTTACGAGTGATTCTTTTCAAACATGAAACAAGTGCTGTATAGATGTATAACATGTTTCTATCATTGGAGATAGCGATGTATACCGAAAAACTCGCACTGATAAGCGTTATGACATGCCATGCAAAAGAAAGCAACTGTAAGAGATAATTAGATTCCTGCTGTGCCTAATGGCTATTTGATGGAGCCTGTGGTCACTTAATTACACGCATCAAATGTGTGAAAGTAATAACTACTCTGATGTGTGATTGTACAGTCCTAACTATGAACAGAGGTATAAACTATTTACATACTATATTTATAAAACAGAACAGAACTGGTATTTTCAATATTTATATTAAGCATCTTTTCGGAATAATTTCTCTATCCCTAACTGTCAACATTGGAATTTTGCTGTATCTATATATATATCTACCTGTAAAAATAAAGCCTTGTGATTGAGTATCATCTTTTAGCAGACAGTATTTATCTTTTACTGTGTACTGTAACTTGATGTGCCCTTTCACTATTGATAGGTCGACATATTGTCACGTGCCAACATCGAAGTTAGAACTAAGAAATAAGAAGTTAGAAGTTAGAACTAAGAAGTTAGAAGTTAGAACTGAAAAGTTAGAAGTTAGAAGTTAGAACTAAGAAGTAAGAAGTTAGAACTGAGAAGTCAGAAGATAGAAATAAGACTGACAGACATGGATAGACATACAGATGGACGGACGGATGGATGGGCATACATTCATGCAAACATACACATACATACATACATATACATACATATACATACACGTACATACATGGCTGCCTTTCGCCCCACCCCCAAACCAAGGATAATTTGTTCCGTTTGTGGATTGGACGAAATTGTGGCAACGTCCAAGTTAGAAATAAGAAGTTAAAAGTTAGAACTAAAAAGTTAGAAGTAAGAAGTTAAAAATAAGAGAACTGACAGATATGGATATACATACATATGGACGGACGGATGGATTGGCAAACACACACACACACACACACACACACACACACACACACAAAGCTGCCTATCTACCCACCCCCAAACCAACGGTAATTTGTTACGCATGTGGATGAAATTGTGTCACGTGGCAACGTCGAAGTTAGAAGTAAGAAGTTTGAAGTTAAAAATAAGAAGTTGAAAGTTAGAAGTTAGAAATAAGTCGAACATCTACATATAGACAGACAGACGGACGGGTACGTGCGTGCGTGTGTAAAAACACACACACACACACACGCGTGCGAGCGTGCGCGCGCGCACAAGCACACACAAACACACACACATTACACTACACTATATTACACTACACTACATTACACTACACTACACTACACTGCCAGCGTACCCGACTGCCTTCCACATCCCATTCTCCCAACAGCCGCCCCACCTCAACCAACTCAAACAGCATACCCTCCGCTCATACACACATACGTACACATAATCAGTGTTTGAAATATAAGTAGTTTATGATAATATAGATGGACGTACAGTGACGGGATTACTGACAGCTTAGGATTATTAAACAAGTGACAAAATCAAATGTTTATTTATAAAAATAAAATATCTTAACGATAGATAGACGGACAGACGGACGGATGGACGACGGACGGACGGACGGACAGACAAATTGATTTGTGTCCTTTCCCGGACGAAATATTGTCACGTGCCAACGTCAAAGCTAGAAGTTAAAAGTAAAAAGTTAGAAGTAAGAAGTTTTAAGTTAGAAGTAAAAAGTCCCTAGTACCCGGCGGCTTTCGTAACTTACAGTATATATTCATCTTCAACGTTTAATGGAGATCAGAAATTATAGAAAATAAATGAAATACCAAGGGACAGTTCAGCATTTACAAAGGAAGTTGGGAATTCTAGCAACCCTGCTCGATTTGGTGCTTTTTAACAAATCGCATGATGTGGGAAAGTTTATTTTAATTGTGTAACGCTGGACTGCTACATGGTTAAAACAGTGACTTAAAAGGGAAATGAGACCAATAAGCATTACAACGTAAATGCTCAAACCCATGCGTGGTATAGGTATACAGGTACAAAGAGAAAGGCTGTAGCCACTGAAGGGTATGTCCACAACGGCGAAAAAGCTGAAGTATGTACTTAATGACAATAGAAATCTGATTTAAAAGTTGATTAAACATCTTAGGTAATCCAACTAGGTATAATGTTTATGATCCGCCATGAAAGTGGATGGGTCATATACTGTTACGTCCGTAAGAAAGAGTTTACCTTCAGGATTTTCGTGACATTATTATCATGCATTCATTATATTGATTCCATTGCTGTTTGCTTACTATGTAAACCTTGGTGAAAATAAATAATACACAGACACCGGAAGTCCCAGAGTCTTCAAACTTCACACATGTTTGAATCCAACATAAAGCTGTATTATCCAATGACAAGTAGGTCAATATGAATGTTTGCCAACTTTCTCACTTCGTTAATTTATATATAGTTTTATATATTAATATTTTTCAGAAGTCAATTTCTCAGACACAGACAGAAAGTAGGTATATATTAAATTTTTAGATCATCATTTATCATCAGTTGTGCGCAAACTATGACATATTTATCTGTCGACATGCCGTAAAACACAATTCATGCATTCATATATTCATTCGTTCGTTCTTTCGTTTGTTCGTTTATTCAGTCATTCGTTCGACAAGACTGCTATGTTTAAACACGAAAGTGAAAGTTTTGAATAAACAAGATTATTATGTGATTACAACGACTTTGAATACAATATATAGCTGTATATATTACGCTATCTAACAGCAAAGATCATGAAACTTATAGTTACTGTGAAATCGGAAACGAAACTATGAAGAATAATGATACTAATGTTAACCGTTAAAATAATAATAATAATAAAAATGAAAATAATAAAATACAACATTGCAACTACTACTACTAATACGTTGAACTCAATGAGGTTTATTTACGTTTGTGACACAAATACAGCTCAATCTTTTTTGTTCTTTCTTGGCATGACCTCTTTACAACTATGCATATATTAGACATTACTCACACGTTAAAATTATTTATGTCGTTATTTTGTTGTTTCTTTGTGACAAAATACATATTCCGTATACGCTTATTTAACTTTGAAGGTTGCGATGGTGGTGGTTGTGGTAGTGAGTGTGTCTGTTCTTTCTTTCGACTGATACTGCAAACAATCAATCATTACAGCCTCGTTTCCGAGGAAGGTTTTTTTTTTATCATTTATTTATACAGAAGTTCACCGAGATATTTGACGTGCACAGGGTATAACTTTCCCTGCTTTACATCCTCTCTGAAGAATGGTATACGTTCATAGTACCTTGCATACAGTTCCTTGTGTGTGTTTGGGTCGCTGTTGGGGTGTGTGGGTGTTGGTTAGGGCTGTTCGCATATCTGAATTATACATTTACAAATAGCTATACCCCCAACATATTTAAATCGTACGATAAGGACGCTGCAAAATATGATTTTAGTAAAACATAACAAATATAAAAAAAATCATAATACTTCCCCAACAACAGCATTGGTACGACGTATTTCGGATATGCATTCTCCTTTCGGTCTGACTGTGACGAAGATCGTTTAAAATATCAGCCAATCAGCGGAAAGATAATGCCGGCAGATATGTGTTTTCTTAAAAACGCCGTAGTGTATCTTGTTTAAACCAAATCAAGAATTTGACAGTTTTGGCTTCAAAGCAGAAGACAAGTACACGGATTTAGCAGTGGAGGGTCAACATGTTGACAGTTTTTTCTTCAAACGATTCAAGATGCTGTTATACGAAATCACGTGTTTAGTAAATATAGGTTTAAACGGCATGAGCTTTGCTCCGATGCCTTGTTTTGGCCTTATATCTTAATTAATAAGGGTTCTATGCATTCATCAGTGAATATACTGATTCGATTGTTCTTAAGTGTTGTTACAATTAACACTTGTTTAATAATCCTAAGCTGTACGACTAAGCGTTCTCATGAATAGGTATCTAGATCATGTAACGAATCGCGCATTCCAATCAGAGATACTTCTTGGGGGTCTATGTTTCTCAACTTATTCTTTTCTTTCTAGAGCTTGTAGTCGTGTTGAGAACTTTAATATTCGTAATATTTGTATATCTAAAAAGTTATTCCATAGGGCTGTCGGGGATTTGCCGTGTTATCTGTAACCATTCCTGAGATGTCCAGGTGTAAGTATCTTAATATCGCAATGAAAGGACACCCTAACGTGTTTATTCATGTGTTCTGATTGTTCAATAAACAGTACACAATGTACACTGGTTAATATGTGTCGAGTTATTGGTGTGTTTTTTTCTGGATATGCACTGATAATGGATTTTCATTGCAAATGGATATTTCGAATATCATGATACTAAAAATATACCACTATTATAAGGAGATGTAACGCATAGTGTGAAATTGAATTATAAGATATACACAATATTGCTTGTTTAGCGTCTATAAGTAAATGTTCTATGGCATTATGGTGTCATCATACACTATGATTATAGAAACTGTATTGAACAGCTAAGTCTAATGAAATCAGTTGTGAATTGTTTGTTTTATATGTTAATTATCACATGCATTGCCTCGCCGATGTCCGTAACATTAAATAGGCCATTTTACTGAAATCGACGAGGTAGTTCGTTCTTCTGTGTCTTACGGATTTATGCGATAAATAGAATCTTACATTCTTGCCTATTTAATATCGAATTTATTAAACTAATTTGATACAAGTGCTATGATGCTACATTTCATTAAGGTGAAAGTATATAATATGTTTATAGAAACTGTATTGAACAGCTAAGTCTAATGAAATCTGTATTATCACATACATGATGATACAAGTGCTATAATGTTACATACACGAGTGTGTTTAAATTGAATTCTCTTAAAAATGACTGTTATATGTTTCAAACCAATTTTTATTTAAATAACCAATAGTGTATCTTGTGTAGCGTGGCCATGATGACGGTGTGCTGTGATATACAGAAAGGATAAAGAAACGCATAATCAAAAAATTGCCTATACTACACTATTATATACACCTAATTCCACGTACTATGCCAGATATATCTCAACGTGTTTTGTACAAAAAGGGGACTACAACTAATTACAGAAAGGACAACTCTGTCATGTAGTAGACCTTTTAATCAAAGTATACTTTATTACACGAAATTCATAAATGTTGAAGTTTCACTTGAAATAGTCAAGCCATTTCATTATTGTGTTTGCAACGTTTAAAGCCTAAGTTTGCTCACCTGCTTCAGCCAAATGCACAGATGTAGTTTGGGACAATTGTACGCAATATCAACAGCAACTTAGAAAAAATCCAAATCGAAGCTGCTCGAATAGCAAAGGGTACTACAAGATTAGTCTCAATAGCAGAACTCGATCGCGAAATATATTGCGACACACTAAAAACGAGAAGAAAAACACATAAACTCACTCTTTTCTATAAAATGACACATGACCTCGCTCCAAGTCCACTTACTGAACTAGTTCCCACTAACATCAGCGACACCGTTTCTTATAATTTTCGAAATTCGAACGATAATCGAACTATGTTTTGTAGAACACAACTTTATTACCAGTCATTCCTTCTACTATTAGTGACTGGAATGAACTACCATCAAATACAAAAGATTCGGCATCTCTCCCCATATTCAAAAATCGACTTAATAATGACCATACAGTAACTCCGAAACACTTTTACACTAGAAATCGAATATCGAAGATACAGCACACTCGACTGAGAACTAAATGCAGTCCACTAAACCATCATCGTTATACAAAAGATTTTATAGTCAGTCCCCTTTGTAACTGTGGAGAAAAAGAAGACACAACCCATTTTCTGTTAACATGTACTTTATACACAGAACGGAGAAGCACTATGCTACTTACCTTACAAGAGATAAACATCCATCCACAAGTGAACTACCTTCTATAAGGAGATCAATCACTGCCATACGAAACTAACCTAAACTTATTCAACAGTACAGACATATATACACTCTACAAAGAGGTTCAAATAATTAAATAACTACTACCTAATATGATTAATATAGTCTACAGACGACCATGAGTCAAGTATTTTAAATAAGTGTAGATGCAGCTTCCTTCCCTGATAAGCTAGGCAAACAACCCTTTCCTACTCTTATCTTTCCTACTTTTCTTCTCTCTTCTTTCCTCTAATGGTGTGCTGGTAGTAACTGTAAACTGATCAATATATATATATATATATATACGATTAGGGATAGCACTTGGTGCAGAGCTTATAGTTGCTGTCGGCAAACATTCTAGCTCAATATTCTTTATTCACATTATACAACTTTACGAAAATAGTGTCACACGCATAAAAGTATAAATTGTCTACTGGGTGACAGATTCATAAAAGCTTATAGCTTACTTCTAATCCCATTCCTGATTGTATAGTTAGTTATGTATTTCATGTGAATGTATAATTGTACGATGTAAAATGTATATACTATTTGTGAATACAATATGTTTATACTATGCGCATTGTGGCGATAATGAAACTTTAAATGGGTAACCATTGGTGTCTTCGCTGCTGTTTAAACCATATTTCCGGAAAGACAAGCATTATGTCGCCCTGTACCATTCGATTAGCATAGCATATTAAACATAGAATATATAGCGGAAATACCCATTATGCGTTTCTTTTTCTTTTCAGTATATTAACACACGCTGTGGATTTTAGTATACCCATCCGGTGTGACATTAAATGCAAAATAGGTACCCAAGCTGCCAACTCTTTGCTTTTTTATGTTTAGATGATTACTTATTCATGTCATTATAGTCGCACTTATCGAAGACAAAGCGGCTATAGTGTGGACATCCCACGTAACCTGATCTCCTGCTACATTAGTTGAAGGAGGATGTTCATATTTGGCATAGAGGATGTTTATGCTGCCTATATGACGAGGAACGTTTTGGATCTAGAAACTGATCCCTAGGGCAAGAGGTCAAGGTTAACATATCAAATTCACCAGAATGATCATTAATTCAAGAATAGCAATGACATTTCTTACATTCTGTAAGTAAACATATATGCATATAATATGGAACGTGTTTTGTGATTAGATGCACGGATTCTCCTCCCCAGGGAAAAGGACTTATAGTCATATGGGGTCATCATGCATTGCTATTGTTTCTTAGTAACCTAAACTCCTACATCAGTTTAAGAAGGGTGTTTATATTTAGCCCAGTCATTGTCGACGATGAGTTGATGACAATGAAGGCTTCAAATCCAGGATATGACCCTTGCGGTTAGAGGTCAAGGTCAAAATATGAATATCATCAAAATGAACATTAAAGGCTTCGTTTCAAAGAATTTGTAAGGAAATGCCTTACATGCTATTATAATGGCTCAGCATGCATTTGTATTCCCCGTAACTTAAAATCCGTCTATTTCAGTTGAAGATCCGTGTCTATATTTGGCACAGCAGTTGCCTGGGATGTTTAGATGACAACGAATATTTCAAAACACGGCTCATACCTCTGAGTCCTGAGACAAAAGTCAGAAGGTCAAACAACATGATTATCAAATCCAAACATTTTAAAAATAAAATTCGTTGCATTTGTATTGTTTGCTTATAGAATGAACTTCTTCTACGCCAGTTGAAGGAGGGTGTTCATATTTAGCTCAATGGTTGCCTAGTATGTGCACATGTTGGACAATTGTGGATGTTTGCGACTGGCCCACCATCGACTTTACTCTAGTAGTTGTTAGTTTTGATTTGTTATTTTGTATGGTGTTTTACGTCATGTTCAACACATGTAAGGTTACATATGACGGTCGAATTTTGTTTTGGTGGGTAGAACCAGCTCTGTAGACCTCTCACCATGCGTAAGAATCGACACTTACTCACTTACAAGTCGAGCTCCCGGTGAGATTCGAACCTGCAGTGGTGAGAGGCCAGAAGGTTTACAACGCAACGTCGTTAACCACTCGGTCACGGAGACGCCATGTTTGTTTTGAATCCTTGTTTTAATTGACTGCGGTCTGTGAAAATGTTACAAAACGCACTGATGTAGTACATGGATAGTAATACATCTCTAAATATCTATGAATTAATGTCGGTAATCAACCGAGACAGATCCTGGATATGAAGCCTTCATTGTCATCAACTCATCCTCGGCAATCACTGGGCTAAACTTCAACTGATGTAGGAGTTTAGATTACTAGGAAACAATAGCAATGCATGCTAACCCCATATGACTATAAGTACTTTCCCTAGGGGAGGAGAATCCGTGCATCTAATCACAAAACACGTTCCATATTACATGCATATATCTTTACTCGTATGCCGGAATATCTCAGACATTTAAGTAGAACTGAAGATACATGAGTAGAACGTTTCCAAATCACAGCTCTTGCACAATGCACCGAATTGCTTGAGTAGTACTTAATGGGTCGAAACGCATGTAAAAGAATACTTTATTATCATGAGCTTAATGTCGATATTGGAGGTTCTCATTTCAGGTGAACGTACTCTCAAAAATAGCAAAGTTAGAAGTAGGATAACTGAAAAATCGACTAAAGATTTGTTTCACGAATCTTACGGTATATCACATATTATCGTAAAATCATATACAATCTAACATACAAACAAACAATTTAAACTGTGCAATATTTATTGCACCTTGCAGTAATTAGAACTCATCAATATCAGACTATTTTTGTATACAACTTGCAATATATTACCATGATATCCTTGTCTAGCTGTGTCATCCATTAAAAAGTAAACAATATGTATAAAGTTGTTTAATGCAACTTCTATTTAAATCAGCTGTATTGAAATTAAATAGTGTGAGTAGCATAGTCTATAAATAGAATATGTACAGGTATTGACCAATCAAATACCATGACAGGTAGGTAAATAGCATATGAATGTATTCCATTTGTGTAATAATTGATTATGAACATTGATTTTGGTTCTTTAAAAACAACTCAGACAATGTTATTTGATAGCACTAACTAGCTAAGGATATCAAGGTAACATATTGCGAACTTTATTGTAAAATTAGATTTATACTGTTGAGTTCTAATTCCCGTTGGATTCACTTTGAATGACAAAATTAAAACCTCTTAATTTTAAAATAATTTTGATGTTTTAGCTGGAATACTGAGACGAGTTACCCATGTAAAGATATATAAAAGCCGTTGAGATATCCAACTTTGAATCTTTGTATTGTACAACGGGACTGAATCATTAGTGGTGGTGTGTATTTGTGATTGAACGATATTATGACCAAATAATAACTGTAGCTCTGGTGTTGGAGTGACAGTAACCTTTGCATACATTAGTTCTTCTGTTATTGTAGTGATGTTGTTTATATAAAGCGCACCATCCTTTAAAGGCATTGCATGTCAGAAAGTATCAGTTGCTCAAATGGTAAAAACTTAAACAACACCAAGAATTGCCACATTTAAATTTTATTATGATTACACATATATTATTTTACACAATTACATAACAAGAATGACATCCAAATCTGTTAAACCAGTGCCGACATTTACTGATAAGGCAATGCGACATATTGAATAATATTCGTCGAAAGAAGCTCAATGAATAAAGCAACGACTATCGAAATGTTACATGCATGTTATGTTTACGAAGACTACAGTAATCATGTTATGAGTAACTACTAATTGCATTTCTCTTTTATTACTTGGGAAAACGTGTTGTTTAATTCTACACAGTATCTCAATACACCTGAACTTGCTACCGTTAAGCAGATTGATAAACGCGAGTAGCGCAAAGTGAACAGCATTCGCATCAATATTTGAACCATATTCTGAAATAATATCTTTCTAGAAGAATCTATACATTCATTTGTATACTTTAAGAACGGTCATATATATCTGGTAAATACGGAATACAATTTAAGTATTCATACGTAAGTAAGTACTTCTTATTGCATTGATTGAAAACATTTATTTTTTGAAAATGTTTATTTTAATTTTAAATTGATTATTTAAAATGTATAACTGTCACATCAATATGCCGACCTGTTTAAGGAGAATGCCCCAGATGTGCATCTCATTGAAGTTGCATATACACTTAAGCTGCATATACACTTAATACAAACATAGAATCCACAAGTGAAACATTTGTTTCTTGGTGCAATAACTGAGTAAGTGTAAATACATATATTGCCCTTAGTGAGTTATTGCACCAAGGTGACGATATTTGACCTTTAGACCTAGACATTGCAGGCATTGCATAATAAACAAATACTTAGTAATCGGATATACTGTGAATACACATACGACCTATATTGTATGTCAATGGATACAGTTGTGTATTGATTTAGTAAATATTTCAAGTAAACATATTCAGTAAACTATTTCGTTTTAAGATGCACTGTTAAGAGGTTCACACATAACCTTAGAGATGTATAAGGTAACACACGTATATACAACTAAGTCTAAAGTAGCACACGTATATACAACTAAATCCTTGCATTTTTAATAATTAAAGCAAAATAGTTACATTGTTAAAGGTGTAAATCAATCAAAATGTATTCTTTAATAATTCAATATACTGTACTGAAACATGTACATACATTAAATATGGTAAGTGTTTGAATAACATGAGAAATAGTTTCATTTTTAGACATTTACGCACGCTTAAACATAAATTCCAAATATGTATTCAGTAATGTTGGACGTAACGCTAACCAACAGTGTATATGAAATTTAAAGGGACACATGACAATCTTGAAGTCTTTATCAAGCATTGACAGTAGCCGCTCGCTTGATTAGTTCAATATCATTTTGATTTTAAATCTGCTTGCATAACTTGTCTTCGTTATTTTACCGTATGTTTGAATATATTACTGGTAAAATAAAATCAACAGTTTGTAATATGCAAAATGCAGTTTATGTAGAAACAACTAAGGGATTCCGCGAGCTATTAAAACACAAAGATTGCCATGTGTCCTTTTAAATTATTCGGACAACATTCTCTGTTTTAAATTTCTAAAATATAACGTTTGCGCGTGACTTTAATCGCGCATGGGCGCATATTCCATGTATACATGTCACATTGTATAGAGAAGCGAGCTCTATTTTCATATTTCACTTCAAGCGCTTTGTTGATCAATATATTGCGTTAAACCACGTATCTCAAGGAATATTAATATGACTATTGCACTCGTACAATAGGTGAAACAGAAACACGCATACTTAACACACGTAGGTTATTTTGATCTAGGCGAAATTGGCGGATTGACGGCGGTATTTTGCTATTTACGTTATGGTTTAGTACATTATATACACAAATGACAACTGTTTAACTTAAATCATTCTGGTCAAACGTGCGTATGTATCTTTAAATGAATGGATATATTCATATTATTGCTAGCTTATGTTATACACAATAGAAAGAGATGGTATACCGTTTTAACTATAAAAAACACCTAGTACAATATTTTGCAAGCGGGGGTCTAAACCAAAAACATGCAAAACAGCTCTGGGTAAGGTACTATACATTGTAAAATACAAGTTCGTTAATACAGATACACGTTCATGTAGTATCTCATTTTGCACAAGCCTTCGCGATAACAAAAACATGACATGACGAGTCAAACGTACATGATGACAATATGTAGCCTAAATAATGTGTTGAACTGTGTCAAGCTTCAAAGTTTCTGTTGTACACAACACGACAATGAAGGCGTTATTATACAAAATACGATATTCGAATAATATACGTAACGGGGAAAATATAATACAATTGTGTGTGAGTTAAACAAGTGTCACTTCTCGCTTGCCAGAGTTTGACAACTCTCTTGTGTGTCGCCATAGGTGGACGGGTGGACGGTTGTAACTATAGTATGTGAGAATGGCAAATGAATACATTTACTATTAATTGCTTGAATATAAGGGTCGTAGCTCACTGTACGCAGCTTCGTACACGCCTGCAAAATTAAACGAAAATTGATTGAAACAATAAGAAAAAGTTATAATGAATTAATGAAATAATGAATGGCGTTTTAGGCACGTCGACACATAAATAGATAAAATAATGTGCGATCAACCTGTTGAAAAATGGGGATTTTCATGAACATTGAAATTCCGGCTATATTTTCAAAACTGAAAAGAGGTATTTACAAATTTAAGAAACACTCAAACTGCAACACATAGTATCTATGAATACTAAAAATACAATTACAGGTGGACGTGTCTCTGACTCTCCTAGATTAATGTCTCACTTGCGTCACTTTCAAACCGCTGTAGCTACGCCACTCAATATGTTAACATTAATACATACTAGTTTCTATTACACATAGTTCCGGTCTGTTAATCAATCTGATACCCACAGTGAGATTTGAGCCAATTAAACGTTTAATAGATATTTACACCTGTACCAAAAGCACGTTTTGTCTCACAAACTCTGTAAAATACAATAGATCAGATGGACAATGTTTTTGGGAATTTGACCCAGGAACAATAGAGGGTGGAGCTATAAACTCGGAACTATGCTTTGCTCCGCCTACTTCATTTGAATACTTTTTTATTAATTGGTAAAATTACTAAACATTTCAAGTGTCAGTTAAATTACCCAATTTCAACAACTACTCAACATTTGAGAATTAATTGCACATCTAATTTTGAGCCTGTAGAAAGGCAAAGTTACTATATGTTTTATATGAAAAATCTATATTTGTGGGACAGTTATACTGACATAGACCTCATATATATTTGTGGGACAGTTATACTGACATAGCCCTCATCTATATTTGTGGGACAGCTATACTGACATAGCCCTCATCTATATTTGTGGGACAGTTATACTGACATAGCCCTCATCTCTATTTGTGGGACAGTTATACTGACATAGCCCTCATCTCTATTTGTGGGACAGTTATACTGACATAGCCCTCATCTATATTTGTGGGACAGTTATACTGACATAGCCCTCATCTATATTTGTGGGACAGTTATACTGACATAGCCCTTATCTATATTTGTGGGACAGTTATACTGACATAGCCCTCAGTTCCCACAGTGTGTAATCATCTCCGTTATGACACTTAGGTAAGAGATACTGTTAGCTGTTGTGTTTTTGAATTTGAATAATGGTTCGAAACTATGTATGTACAACAGTTAAAAAGTCTGTATTCAAACTTAAAACAGTTCATTTTCGCTGAAATATTTCAAAACATTCAAACGATGTGATGCGATCAATTAGATTGCAAAAATACAAATAATGAATAATTTCAAGAATAATTACATTTGTGTTCATTAAAACAAACAGATAAACACATTAATATTACTAACGTGTATGAACTTACAAAATCCATACACATATATTCGAACACAGCATCTTATGAAACTAAAATACAACATCGGAATATGATATAATACAAGCCATATGTTTTACATAACTACTTCCGGTATGAGATATACATTTGTTGGTTGCTTATTATTCCCACAAATACTTAATATTTATTTAAATATTTACAGCAATAAACACGTATCTCTTCCGATAAGGTATATATTCATTGTGTTTTTATCAATCAAGCTTCTAATAAATATACTAAAGGAAAAAAAGAAACGCAACTTGTGAATTTCCGCTATATATTGTTTGTATAATGTGCTGCTTTTGATCGAATGGCACATGGCTACATTATACCTTTCCTTTCAGAAAATAAAATATACTAAACAAAATACTTCACCAAACGGTATCCCTTTAGCGTTTCATTATTGATGGAATACACGTTTGGTTCCAACAGGTGAACATACTGTAGGATGTAAGTTTTTGCAATCTTTTTACATGAAATACAGTAGTGAATTTGGCTCAAATTTTCAAAGAGGAAGTTCATCATTTAGGACCGTTTTGTTACAAAGTGTACTGTTTTAAAACAAAGTCTACAGCAGCACAGTTAAGTCCTTTCTCTCTAACTAGCTGCAGCCTTTTTTGTTTACAAAACACCTTTAGATTTCTCTGGAGTATTGCATGGGATTAAGTGTGCGTATATACATTACATAGCGAACATTTTAGAGTTGCGTTTCTTTTGCCTTTATTATAATATAACTTGTTTGCTAGACTAACAATAATTCAGTAGGTTTATTTCACTTATACATATTTAAAAATGTCTAAAGCCAGACATTTGTGATACATATACTAGTCAAAATTCTTACGTACCCACCTAAGAAATTGTCAATAATATTCGCATTGTATTGTGTATTCCCGCTTGATTGGAAATACGGCTGAACAGCAAAATAATGTGTTTAAATTGTCTGCTCTGATTGCATGAACACATTGTAAAGCGTTCAAGCCGATCCATTTTCTTCGAACAAAATGTATAACACGCACTGGGTACTTAGGCATTTAGTGCTTTGAATTAGTGCAGCTTTTGATTTTCCTAATTCTAAAACATTCCAAAGTTATTTTGACATTAGGTTTTAGTAGAATTACCACTGCAAATGTAAACAAAGCAATCTCCGAAATATTTAATGTCAACGCTGAATTATAGTTACTTGAATTACAAACGATATTCATTTACCAGAGAGGAAATTTAGGATTATCCATCATTCAGTTTATTATAGACGGAACATTTGCAACAAATGGGTCAACGTTTTTATTTTTATTTTTGTCATATATTGTTTCCTACCAATTGCAAGAAGTGTATATCTTTAAGCGAACCGTTTCATTTCATGTGTTTTATCTGCACACTGTATGGTTTCATATAAAAGAAGGATAACTCTCTTCAGATATAACAATTTAAACAAAAAATGTACATATTATAATCTAATGGTCAAAACAAAATACTTATCACACAACTATTAAAATTATTTAAGATACAAACGTGAGTAATTAGGAATATTGACCAGTGTACATGTTATAATGTACGGAAACATAATATATAACAGCATATAATTAGGTAAAGCTCCCAACTCTAAATTAAATCTGTGCAAATGTGCAAATATATCGAGGGGTTTACTATTATAACAACACTTAGTGCATTTAAACACGCAATAGTTTTGAATATCGATTAGTTTTTGTCCGCTTTTTCTTTGTTCAAATGAATATTGTATTTTATGTTAGTAAAAACGTATATTTGTCCCAAAAGTTGACATATGACGAACAATTTTTGCAAAAGATTTTCTGTACTTTTTTCAAAATATAATTTAAAAAAAAGATATTAAAACAATACCAAGTGTTGCGTTTTGAAATGTACTGAGTGTATAAATAGAAAGAAAACAAGACACTCTTGGTGGAGCCATCGCTATAAAAAAGAGTATGAGCCCTCGCTATGTCGTCATTGCGACATAATGGTAACTTTGTTTAATGAACCTTGACTATGTTCCGAAATATTAGAAACACGACATTAATTCGCGTTTCGTTATCCAGACAACACTATCTGTATGTAACAAACAATAGAAAACTAACTTATTTAATTTAACATTTGTTTTCTTACAATCTAAAACTAATTTACTACGACTTATTCAGTAATAATGCCTTATTTTAATTTAACTTATGGTACGAAAACACAATGATTGCTCACCTTGTTTTAAATTGAGCAATAAAACAAATTTAGTGAAAGTAAATTGTTTTTACTTATTACTAATATGAAATCAAGTTAATTATTGTTGAACTTTAAATGAATCGATTGATTTCCTCTGATAATTTGAATTTTGCCGCTCTAAGAAACCAAATTGAAATTAATAGTGTTGATTGCAATAATGCAAAATAACGATATTCCTAATCATTTCATCTTTAAAACAAAACTAATACATTTCATGAATGAAATATGAATGATATCAGCGTGTTCACTTAAGATGTTATTGTGAACTATAAAATGTGAGTTGCTTACTGTAGGCAACACGTTAAAACTGCTAGATTTGACAACACAGTTCTTAAAACACAATGCTTAAAACGACATAAAATAAACAAAAAGCACAACTTAATCGACGTTTGAAAGATGCATGTGCACACTTCTCAGATAGTGTTTCCCATGTTATAATGAATAAATTCAGGAACAGATGGCGATTATACGTTTCCGTAATTAGATTACACCTGTTCAAAAGTACATACTTTAAACTCGCTCAACAAAGAGCATATACCAAAAGCCTGTAACCGGAAATGGAACCAGCCTTAAGGAAATCGATATGTAGTAGATTACCGACTTGAAATTAAAACATTGCCGTGGTACTAACATATCGCTAGCCTTTAAAAATCGGATTTACAAATATCGACATCTTCAAATTGCACAATGGCCTGTATCACAATTTGACGATTCATATATAAACGAAAAACGTCCTTAGAGAAA
The DNA here is from genome assembly GCA_037043455.1 of Cyrtodaria siliqua. Taxonomy (NCBI): domain Eukaryota; kingdom Metazoa; phylum Mollusca; class Bivalvia; order Adapedonta; family Hiatellidae; genus Cyrtodaria; species Cyrtodaria siliqua. Next base: position 126,603 of record JAWPHD010001659.1, read on the forward strand.
TGTATACTATAAGCTGAACTATAATACATTCCAACTCATTTCGCTCAAACATTTGAAAAAGTGACGTTTACGTAAAGAAAGCAAGATCATATTGAAATAAACTGTAAATTTATTTTTACCTGTATTACATATGCTATTGTTTGTAGAAATGTTTGTATTGTGTTGCTACAATATTTGCGATTGTTTTAAATAAAACATATTGGCTCTGTATCTGCCTACACATCCGATCGTTTGTTATTAAATTACTTTAACATTTTGCACGTGCAATTGATCCAGTTGAAAGAATAAATTATAACACAATATGATCACTGAAACTATTATAAAGACATTTGGTAACATATGAACACTAATATAAATATGTTACAATAGGTGGACTGGTACGTACACACGCGCCCTAATCGTTGTGATATATTCTAATATAGCCTGCTAAAAACATACATTAAATGTTTGAATATTCGATAAATAACAACTAGCGTTGCAAATGCAAGTTGGCGGTACTCTAGCTTAGTAGTTATAGAGGATCTGACATGAGTTGTCATTTCATACAAAATTTTATTAAACGAGTTCAGGAATTTGTTATTATGCGAGCCTTTAAACTCGCCCAGGAATTTGTTATTAAACTCGCCTCCTCCGGCGAGCTTAATAACAAATGCCTGGACGAGTTTAATAACATTTTGTATGAAATGACGAGTGTCAGATCCTTTTTATCACATGAATTTTGAAATTTTGGAATTTTGATTTTTTTTTGAAATTTTGAATTTTGAATTTTGAATATTCATGGAAATTGAGGTTTTCATACTTATTTTTCACAGGTCAATATACAAAATACCGTTTATCGGCCAAGTGTCCGCCATGTTTGTTTGTAAATACGCGGAGTGATATATAGGACGAGTGATTCGGTCGCCTTGTATTACACATGGTTAATATAATAGGATTATTACTATAATAACTTGTTCCGGAAGTTGAAGCTCTCCAGGTGGCTTGCGGAACGTCGGTTGTTCTACCCAGGAGCCCGCCCGTGCACTAAAATTTCCCGGAGGGGCACCTGGGGTCTTCCTCCACCAGTAGAAGCTGGAAAGTCGCCATATGACCTTAGCTGTTGGTGCGACTATAAAATCCAATTCAATTCAAATTCTGGAAGTTTGTATCACCTCTCGTAGGTAAATGCCAGATCAAGATCTTAATTTCTATTGTTATAAGTGATGCAGTTTGTGTTGGTTTGGTTTATAAGACGGTATAGTTTCTTTCAATCGTTATTTGTTTGCTTGCCATTGAACATTCAAAGGCAGTTGCCCTTTTGTTTACCTGTTAATGTTTGTGATGTTGAAAATGATCCAGTATGTTCTTCATCCCATCAATATCAACTGTGACTGCTGAGGTTGCCTCCATTTCGCGCAAAAGTACTTCAAACGTGGCTTCTTCGCCATTTTCCTGACTCCATTTCATTAGCATTTTAAATATCTTAAGCACAGATTAATTTGGATAATCCACCTGGATTTGCTCGCAGGTAGCCGGTGAAAATTCCTAGGGAAGATGGTAACAATTCCCAATTATTTCCTATTTGGTTGGAAATCCTTCTAAGTCCTTTCGGCTTTCTCAAAATCACACAAAATACTTTACTGTCCACATAAGTATTTAAGCTAAATATTGAATAGAAACAAATGTTCTATACATAACCGCACCGGGTTAAGAAACATCTTAAATGTACACAACCTTGCATTTCTGTCCTCGCTCCAGGTAATGCTAAATCTTAAACTCTGTAATACGCTCGCACAGCTTAAATCAAATGTAGGCTGTTCTGTTCTACCCACACACAGGGTAAAGTTAAATGTACGCGGTGCACTTTACAGTACTGTTCCCACACCGGGTAAATCAATAATACACTCGCTGTACTGTACTACTTGCGTAACAATGCATTGCACTGTTTCCGCATCGTGAAATGGTAAATCTGAAGAAAACATAATGGCTGATCTGAAATGCGCACACTTCGCTTACTGTTCCCACAATGGGTAAAGCTACATTCGTAAATACGCCCAATGCAATCCACGTCCAAATATCAAGCGACAAGAAATCAAAGTCGAGTGAAAGGGTCATCGTTGTTTGTATATCGAATTCTATAATACGCGAACTTTAACAGTCTGAAGTATTTAAATATATAAAGATATCCACGTGTTTTTGTTGTTGTTTATACAGAATAGCAGCTTTAAACGTCGAGTAAATTTCTCATGTTATACATTGAATCCCATTTTCTAATACGATAAGTTATACAGTTTGTACTGGTTTGGTTTACAAGTCAGTATTGTTTCTTGCAATCGTTTTTTGTAACTGAATGTTCCAAGGCAGTAGCCCTTTTATCTATCCGTTTATGTGATGTCACATGCCTTGCGTCTTCTAAACATTGTGATTGTTGTTTGTTTTAATGCGTGTTTTTCGGTGACTGTTCTGTGAAAGATACATTTCCTGTTCGACTGTTCTACCTACTTTCATACACGGAATATTTTGTATAGAACTGTATAACGGAGTCAGTTGTCGCGGATCGTGTGTGTTCATCAGTATTTTCCTAGAATGTATGTAATGTTTCATGTTACTTTTGGTGACAAGCGAGACTTTAAGACTTTAATGTGGGCAGCGTTTTCTTATTTAGTTCTACCATTCAAAATTATCAAGTATGTTCTTCATGCCATCCCAATCAATTGTGACTAGCATTGTCGACTCCATTTCGCGCAAAAGTACTTCAAACGTAGCGTCCTCGCATTTTTCCTGACTCCACTTCACTAGCATTTTCAATATCTGCAGCACAGATGAATATGGATATGTCATCTGGATTTGCTCGCACGTAACTTGTGGAATACCGAGGGAAGATGCTAACAACTCCCAATTCTTTCCTATTTGGTTGGCAATCCTACTAAGGTCTTTCTCCGATATTGTCTGACGCAGACGGGTAATATCATAACATCCCATAATCGATTTGCGCTCTTCTGTTTTTGACACCTTGTGTGGGTACCATTGCCTCATAACTGTCTTCACGTCGATGTCATGATTATGACCCAAGTTTGGGCACGCTATACTTGTATTATTTTCCATTTCATCCATTTCTATTATATATCTGCTTCCCTTGTCTTCAATGGCACAGCGACTCCTGATTGTGTATTGGTCTTCTGTGGCCCGGAATCGACAAAGTTCATGTTTTAAACCTATTTCTACAAATCGTCGAAGTTTATCACTGTGCTGACAATCTATACCACTGTCTTCTCGAAGCATGCTCACAACTCGTATTTCTATGGTTTGATCGGTGACCTCGATTATTCCGGCATGATTAGAATCTAACCGATACACACCCACATCTTCAAACAACAGGTACTTTTTGCCATCGTAAATAACATGCCACATATCCAAAGCAGCGGCCGTCATGCGATGATACAACGTGGTTGATACAGACTCATTCTCAAAGGAAAATACTAGGGACGTCGTGGTGGACGTTTTCCCTCTCGTAAACGCATACGCGTCTTCATGTGTACTTCGGTACCGTAGAAGACTTGGCACAAAGAAGAAATCTAGTTCCTGGCATATTTCTGTCGTTTCGTCATACCGCTTTGCTTTTGTTACTATACCAAACTTTGTCATATATTGTATTAGTATATCCCGATGAATCATGAAATCATTTTCTCCGTCGTTCTGCCAAACTTGTTCTATTAGTGCAGGGCGCAGTATAGCCTTCTGCATTAGCTCGTTCCACGGCTGACGTAGGCTAGGCATGTTTTTGCAGAACCGTTCAGAAGTTATGATACATTTTAAAGCATCTATGATCCATTGTGGGTTCAGAACGACACAGGTCGACAGCACAGGCTCATTAAAGTAGAAGAATGTCCCTTGTGCGTTTTGATACATCAAAAATGCTACTATATCTTCCGTTTCGTTTATTTGATAATCTTTGCCTAGTGTGGCAACGTCTTCAAACGTTATATAATTTGAATCTATCCTCCGCATCATACTGTTCTGTAGAAGAATCCATTTTGCGGGAACTTCTTTTGCATCTGTGTCTGCTATACTGACAATATAGTCTCGGAGTTTGTTCAGTTGATCGTCTGTTGTTGCATTGTCTATAAGAAAATTCTTTGATTGTATATGCTGTAAAATTGGTGTCTCGTTGAAGAGTTCCCTTACGCCATCAAAATACTTGAATACTACCTCATCGCCATGAACCATGTCCATATGAGTACCTACAAGTATAACCGGAGGTTTGCTGTTCGGTTGACCGACAAAGGAATGGATAGAATGCATCCAAAACTTGCAAAATGACTTAACATCTTTTTGAGAAGACTCTCCTGGAAATTCCTCATCAACTACCATATCTTCAAAATTCTTTGACACATCAAGAACTAATAGGTATATGGCATTCGGACTATGAAATAATTGATGCGTTGCATAGAAAATCCACTGACCGCCAAAATCCCAGATGTTCATTGTTTTACTTTTATCTATTTTCAGTTGCGGTTGTTGTTTTCTTTCCCTTAGCTTAATAAACTCGTTTACGTCTTTGTCTGTCTTTCGCGGAAGGCTCGAAAATGTTTCTATCTTGGCGGACTGCTTCGATTGTGAATTGCTTTTTTTTATTAACGTGTTATCTGCTGATTGCGTTGATTGTTCCTCAAATGTGTTATCAGCTGATTGCGTTGATTTTTCCATATCCAACGCCACGGATACATAGCGTTCCATATGCTCCGTCTCAAGATCTTCCACATTTTGTTTTGTCCACGACCCATCTTTTGAAACCAAACATTTATGCACGTGAATATCAATTCCATTAGTGCTTTGTATTTCATTTAGTGGTAGTCCAAGTAGTTTTCTTGTTACGGTTGTCTTGCCAGCGCCAAAGTGGCCGACTATCATCACTCGTATTGATATACTCTTTTCCTTTCCTTCTTCTAAAGCCTTTAAATATGATTCTATTACCGACACGTTAGTAGTTCCAAATCGTAGAAAAGCTGAAATTATACAAAGCATCAAATGTACATAAACTAAACAATAATATATATAATAGCACTGAACTGACAGAATTATGTATTTATTAAAGTAACATACATGTGACATGCTTGTTTCCTTTCATAACTTTAATGAAAAGTGTGGTCTAATTTGAGATAAATAATTTCGTTCATAATATAACAAAAAGCCGTAAAAAATAGTTCTCAGTGTTCACCATAATACATTTTATGTAAATAACGAATACATACTAAATATGGCGACTAAAGTGCACGTGTCGTCAGTTGGCATTTCGGCTAATTTGTTTGTTGTATAGCAATTAATTAGTACACTTTCCATTATACATATACACTTGGTGCGTCAAATCAGTGATCATCAGAATGAAACATGAAAGACTGACAACGATCCTCGATTATGAATATATATCATTTCTAGAGAAAAGTGTGGTCTTAGATTATCGTTTATTTGCTCAGGTTATCGTTCAATAACGGGAGCGGAGACCTTCATTAAATTAAACGTAACATTTGAAGTTATTGTTAAGTTATAATATTGTTGTTTCTTATACGTTTATTTTTTTTATTTTTTATTTCTTGGTTTTAATTTAAAAAAAATACATATGCACAGGTACATGTTCATGGTCCCAGTGGTGGTACTAGCACAGATGCACATTCATGGTCTCAGTGGTGGTACCAGCACAGATGCGCGTTCATGGTCCCAGTGGTGGTGCCAGTACAGGTGCACGTTCATGGTCCAAGTGGTGGTGCTAGTACAGGTGCACGTTCATGGTCCCAGTGGTGGTGCCAGTACAGGTGCACGTTCATGGTCCCAGTGGTGGTGCCAGCACAGGTGCACGTTCATGGTCACAGTGGTGGTGCCAGCACAGGTGCACGTTCATGGTCCCAGTGGTGGTGCCAGTACAAGTGCACGTTCATGATCCCAGTGGTGGTACCAGCACAGATGCACGTTCATGGTCCCAGTGGTGGTGCCAGCACAGGTTCACGTTCATGGTCCCAGTTGTGGTACCAGCACAGTTGCACGTTCATTGTCCCAGTCGTGGTACCAGTACATGTGTACGTTCATGGTCCCAGTCGTGGTACCAGCACAGGTGCACGTTCATGGTCCCAGTGGTGGTGCCAGCACAGGTGCACGTTCATGGTCCCAGGGGTGGTGCCAGAACAGGTGCACGTTCATGGTCCCAGTGGTGGTGCCAGTACAGGCGCACGTTCATGGTCCCAGTGGTGGTGCCAGCACAGATGCACGTTCATGGTCCCAGTGGTGATACCAGCACAGATGCACGTTCATGGTCCCAGTGGTGATACCAGCACAGATGCACGTTCATGGTCCCAGTAGTGGTACCAGCACAGGTGCACGTTCATGGTCCCAGTGGTGGTGCCAGTACGTTTATACATACATATTTAGGCTTCTCTTAGATACATGTTAATATCCTTTAGTAGCTATATGTTTGCATGTTTTTTCCTCTTTGTTCGTGTGATTATTTTTTATGTGTTTATTTGGAATTCTCCGCATGAGGCGGAATATATTTATCAAATAGTTATCTGAATTCAAAATCCCATTTTTGAAGTGTGTAAATTATTAAAATACAACAGCATTATGAATGTGAAACTGCAAAACGTTGTTGTTATAAATGTAATAACACTTTATTACATGCAATTAGTAAAAAATAAACAGTATTTGACGCTTTGAAAGATGCGTGTAATTTGCACAGCTGCATGTTGGATCCGCCGAATGACATTTTCATAATATGTCGATTCGTTAAATTGTTTTGTGTATTTGTATTCATCATACGTTTAAAGTTAATTTGTCATAATTAGTTTGTATCGCTATACCCATGCTGTGTAAGCACAATAAAAGCCGTATATATAAATAGGACTCTCTATGACGTCCCAGATATAAAGTATGTTTGACTCTTTAAACATTACGTTTGATTTGCACTAAATGTAATCTAAGAACCGAATCGTGATCAATATAATCATGTATAATTGTTTAACACCTTATATGTAATGCGTATAGTCAACTCCGCCGTTCAGCGTGTCAGTTATTATGATTACACAGTTAACACATAGTACACACACACGCAGTAAGCGTGTCATTCATTTCATGCGCGGCGGCTGTTTATTCAATCCAATTAGTGTTAATCCCATAACGCAAATAAATATACATGTATCATATAGCTATGTAACTCATTCTTTATACAACACCATGTATAGCTTAACAAAGTATCGCCATAAATATAAAATATTATTCGTCTGCTACGAAATAATTATATAGATTTATTTAGCGCAACGGAATTGTTTTAGTGGTTAAATGATCTGCATTCTCACTGGTCAAACGGAAAAATGCAGAAACCCGTTTTTTTACCGTTTGCTCAGTTACCGTTTACAGTTTAGGCGTTTCGCGTTCTGACTGGCCAAACTAAATATCAGCAACCTGATTGGCTAAACTTACAAACGCAAAAACTCGAAATGAGACAAACCCGTTTTCAGCCGAAAAAAACGTTGGAAACGTTTTTCTTCAATGTTCATTGGTTGATCTGCAGAAACCCAGTTAAACGCGTTTGTTTTGTTCCGCGTTTTGAGTTCGTTTTGCTATCGTTTCAAACTAGTTTGTGCTCGGCAATAAAACGGTTCTATAGCTGTAACAACAATATGTGAAAATTTTGTAAAGATCAGATCAAAAATGAAGGCCCTATCGTCTAAAAGTTAACGGACGGACGGACAGACGACGGACAACTCGCCATCCCATTAGCTCTGCTGGCCAGGGCCAGTAGAGCTAAAAATTGCAATACCTTACTCAAAACAAAAGTTACTAAGGAGAAACCTTTATAGTAACAGTGACCCTAACCTTGAACCCAGTCGCCCCAAATGCAATTGCAACCTTTCTTTTCTAACAAGCTACCAACCCAGGAAGTTTCGCAGCAGTACCTCGCTCCTAACCAAAGTTATTGAGCCGAAACCATTTCAAAGTTTAGTAAGAATGACCTTGACCTTGATGCCAGTCGCCCAAATGCAATATCCACCTTCCTTTCAATATAAGCTACATACCTAGCAAGTTTCGTCACAATACATCACTCCTAACAAAAGTTACTGAGCAGAAACCATTTTTCTATTTTTATTAACAGACCTTGACTCCAGTGGCATCAAATGCAATCCCAACCTTCCTTTCCACAGAAGCTACCTACCCAGCAAGTTCATCACAATGTCTCACTCCAAATAAAATTTATTGAGCGGAAACCATTTTTTATTTTTAGTAAAACCGACTTTGACCTCGACTCCGGTGGCCCCAAATGGAACCCCAACCTTCCATTCCATATAAGCTTCCTATCCCGCAAATTTCATCGCAATATTCCTAACAAAGGTTATTCAGCACAAACCATGAGTTTGACCAAAGTTACGAATAAAGCATACCGCATATTTAAAACAAGAGGGCCATGATGGCCCTATATTGCTCACCTGAGTGCTGGCCCATTATCGAACTTCCGAAATCTTATGGTCATATACAATCAGTTCAAGTTTGGTTAAGAGTGTACAAGAAATGTAGCAAGATGAATTGAATTGGGTTTTAAGGCGCACAAACACATGAACGTTTATATGGCGCCTAACAGGCATGAACATGCCAGCTCATCCTCCATGTACATCGAGATAAAATATGGAAAATGGGTGCAGAACCTTCTCACCCTGAACTGCACAGTTGCTGCAAATTCTATCGTAGAAACTCCAATTACGCTGGAGCCAAGTTTATTGTTTTTCTGCCACTGCTCTTTTGATGTGAGCGAGATGGCACATGAAACAATGCAGGGATCATGATGAAGACCTTTAATGAACATGAACAAACAATGATAAAATGAACATGAATTTGGGTGGATTCTACCCCTCTGTCTTCCCCTCCAAATAGATCTGCAGTGGCCCTATTTCCCCCGTGACCAAACGGGGCTCCCGGACAAGGGGATAAAGTAAAAGGCCCATGAAGGCCTATATCTCTCTACTGCCTCAAGAGGCCATGACAGATTGCGACTTCAGTTCTTGTAGTTTTAAACCAGAAATGTCACTGTAAGTGACAAATGCCCCCAAAGTGACCTTTGTCCTCTAAGTATTACCTTCACCTTGGAGCCACGGACCTGGACTTTGTGCGCGACACGTCGTCTTGTTGTGGTGAGCACTTTTAACAAGTTATTCGAAAATCCGTCCAGGAATTTCAGAGTTATTGACCGTACACAATTTGACATTTGACCTCTAAGTGTGTCCTTGACCTTGGAGCCATGGACCTGGGTTTTATGCACGACACGTCGTCTTGTTGTGGTGAGCACTTGTGGCAAGTTATTTGAAAATCTGTTCATGCATTTCAGAGTTATTAACCGGACACGAAAGCATTTTGTTTTGACCTTTGACCTCTATGTGGCTCAAGCAGTTTCAGAGAAGAACATTTTTTAAGTTTTTCCCTATACAAGTCTATGTAAAACATGTGACCCCTGGGGAGGGGCCAAATATAACCCAAGGGTCACCATAAGAACAAACTTGGTAAAGGACCATAAACGTATAATAACTGCAAAATATTAAACCTCGATTGTTTAAAGTTTTCCCCATACAAGTCTATATAAAACTGTGAACCGGGGCGGAGCCAAATGTGACCCCAGTGTCACCATCTGAACAAACTTGGTAAAGGACTATAATCTTATATTAAATGCAATATTTTAAACCTCTGAGTCTTGTAGCTACAGAAAAATATATGTTTTTTTCCTATATAAGTCTATGTAAAACTGTGACCCCCGGGGCGGGGCCAAATTTGACACCAGGGTAACCATTTGAACAAACTTGGTAGATGACCATAAGCTTATAGCAAATGCAAAATATTAAACATCTGGCTCAAGCAGTTTCAGAGAAGAAGATTAAGTTTTTCCCTATACAAGTCTATGTAAAACATCTGACCCCTGGGGCGGGGCCGAACGTAACCCCAGGGTCACCATTTGAACAAACTTGATAAACGACCATAATCTTGTAGTAAATGCAAATATTAAACCTCTGCCTCTTGTAGTTTCAGATAAGAAGATTTTTTAATTTGTTTTCTATGTAAGTTTATGTAAAACTGTGACCCCCGGGATGAGGCCAAATAAGACCCCAAGGTCACCATCTGAACTAACTTAGTAGTGGACCTTAAGATGATGCTACATGTAATACATGAAAGCTCTGTGCAGTGTGGTTTCAGAGAAGAAGATTTTTAAAGTTTTGTTCTATAAAAGTCTATGAAAAACATGCAACATTTCAAACTTTGGACCCCCAGCGCAAGGTCATTTTTGACACCTGGAACTTCATTTAAACAAAAATTCATGTCTAGGCATTGGCGATCATTTTAAAAGAAAAACTGTCGAAATCTGTCGAAATCTGTCGAAATCTGTCGAAATCTGTCCGGCGGTTCTGGTAATGGCGGCCACCTTGGATGTCACACTGACCTAATTATAACAAATCTAAAAAGCATTTATCTATGGATCATCCACGTGAAGTTTGGTCAAAATTGGCATAGCGGTTTCTGAGGAGAATTCGTTTGAAGCAAAAGTCAACGACGACGGACGGACGGACGACGGACGAAGAGTGATCCGAATAGATCACCTTGAGCCTTCTCTCTCAAGCCCCGCCCTCTGCCGGCCGTGTTTTTGATGAATCAGCCCGGCTTGCAGAGTCGTGAAATTAATTTGAAATCCATTAAGCGGTTACAGACGAGGAGATTTGGCAGCTATGTTTGTTGACAAATCAACCCAGCTTGTACAATCTCGATAGAAGCCCACCCAAACATCATTTCTGTGAAATTAATTGGAAATCGATTTTGCAGTTTCAGACGAGAAGTATTTTTCAGATTTCCATATAGAAATATAGCAAAAATAAGCCAGGCCCTCGATGGCCATGTTTTTGACGAATCAACCTGTCTTGAACAATCTGGATAGAGGCCCACTCAAACATCATGATTTGAAATTATTTTGATATCCATCAAGCGGTTTCAGAAAAGAAGAAGTTTAAAGGTTTTCGATATAGTTACATAGGGAAACTGCATCGCCCCATGGCGGCCATGTATTTTGACTAACCAAAGATGCTTGTTCAAACTTAGTAGAGGGTCACCCAAACATCATTTCTTTGAAATTATTCTGAAATTGAGCCAGTAATTTTAGAGAGAAAGTTTTTTTTAAAGTTTTCCAGCTTTTTTACCTTCAGTTGCCATGGCAACCAGAGTTCTTGATGAATTTCCATAATTAGAAGAATCTTGAGAGCAGACCATCATTCTTGTGAAGTTTCGTCAAAATTGGCAAAGCAGCTTAAAAGGAGAAGTCGTTTGAAGTAATTGTGGATGGACACATGGACGCACAACGAACAACTCACCATCCCATAAGAAAATCAAATGGTCATAACTACGCATCATATCTGTGATGTGACTGGTTATCAAACTTGACTGAGATATTATGGCCATAAACATTATCCTCAAGTTTCATCATGATCAGATTATAAATGTTAAACTGAGCTAAAACCACTAAAATCATCATCCTCAAGTTTCATCAAGATCAGATTACAAATGTTAAACTGAGCTGAATCCACTAAAATCATCAATTTTCAAAAATTAAAGGGCCGTAACTCCAGCATTACGAATGCAATGTGACTTGTTTTCGAAAGAAACTGAGGTAAAATACCCATACACATTGTCCCCATCAAGTTCGGATTATAAATGTTAAAGTTATTGAGCAGAAATCATCAATGTTCAAAAATCAAAGGAATATAACTCATGTGTTTCTTGAGCAATAGCATTGGTTATCAAACTTGATCGAACTATCGTGGCCATAAACATTGTGTCAAAGTTTCATTAAGATTGGATTAAAATCACTCCAGTTACGGAGCGGACGGCATCAGTTTTGTCAATTTTCAACAATACAAGGGCCATAACTACGGTGTTTCTTGAGCAATAGCATAGCAGTCGTTATCAAACTTGACTGAGCTATTGTTGCCATAAACATTATGTCCAGGTTTCATCAAGATTGGATTATATGGAGCGGACACTATATTCCTGGATGCAGCCGCCCGCCTGTCATGCTTGATCACATAATACTTCCTGTCAAGATGGGCGTACCCATAAAAAGTCCCGTCAAGACAGGCGTATAATAAAGGCGCCAGAGTGACAACAAAGCAAAATCTAGCATGTTTAAATAAATGTTATAAGTGCCAATACTCTGGTCTTGCTAATCCGATCTAGCTGGTTTTCAAACATATTTGAGCTTTTATTAACATCAGTACTCTGGATTGCACTTTTAAAAAATCAAGATATTAGACATATCCGCAGCAAATATGGACAGAGTATCTCAAAAGGTTTTATTTAAAATGAGTGGATGCCACTTTTCTTATGACATATCATTGAAAGTATAAAATATGAATAGCTCTGCCAATAATTTCTAGAATCAAACCATAATCAAACGTGACTGGACATGTACACAACAAATATGGATGAAAATAAGTAAAAAAAAATATGTAATGGACATGGTGCAATCATATAGTTCCTATCCAGTTTCATTAGTAGGGGAATTCTAAGGCTGGAAGATTAGTTTGTGCCATTTTGCACTGTTTTGAAATCACCTGGATACCATATTATATAAGAAGAGATAAACAGAGGTAAAACTTTGCTGATAATAATAAAACTATAATACCATCCCGTTGTGAGTCTGTTAGCTGTTTAAGGTCTCCAAGATTTCTTGAGATATCCAATTGAAATTTAATGTCTATTTCTCTTTGCAGTTTCCGATTGCTTTCAACAGTGTTCAAAGATTGTGTTCTCCTGACACGACGATTCGACAGGGATCTGCGAGTATTCATCGTCTGTAACAAACACATTTGACTCGAACAGTATCAAACAAATGGAAATATCGAACAAATGGAAATTATATACCACCGTCTCCTTCGGCGATTAAGCGTACACGTGTTCACCATCATTACGAGATCCGCAACTTTTATATTCGATATGATTTATACAGGAGCAACCAGTTGAAGTATAATCATCCCCACGATGCACGAGTATTTACATCTATGCCCTATGACAACAGGCAGGAGTCACAAGAATGTACCACCCGGTCAACCGACTACTAACAATAGCCAACATCAATCGGACAGACATTTCACTTTAAATGTACATGGACTAATATCAATAAGAGGCCAATGGCCTTGAAGCTCTACTTATAGGTTTTTGATAGCTAGATCAGCATTCCTGTGAAGTTTCATGCAAATCCGTCCTTTAGTTTCAGAGCAGTAGTCGCTACAAGATTTCATTATATAACTCAATGTAAACGTCAAATCATTTTTTTTAACAGGGATCAACATCATGTCATACTGATCATTTTAGAAAATGTCCCATATCAATATCGCTTATAGTTTTCAAGAAGTAGTCGCTATAAACGTGTATTCAACAAACTTGTATTTTGAAAATATATTTTAGCCTTGGCGGCCATCTTGAATTTTCGGCCGACCTGAAATGTTGCTAGGATCAATTGGACATCAAGACCAATATTCCTGTGAAATTTCATGAACATCTATCGAGTAGTTACATAGGAGTAGTCGCTACAATTGTATACCAGATAACTCTATGTAAATGAAGATGGCCGCTGACAGCCATTTTTAACAACGAATCAAAATGATTTTCGACAAAGACCAACATTATTTCATGCTGATCATTTTAGAAAAAATCCCATATCAATATCACTTATAGTTTTCAAAAAGTAGTCGCTAGAAACTTGTTTGTTGAAAATATATTTTTAGCCGTGGCGGCCATCTTGAATTTCTGATCGACATGACGTTTTGCTAGGACCAATTAGACATCACGAGCAACATTCGTTTGAAGTTTTATGAAAATCCGTACTTTCAGAGGAGTAGTCGCTATAAATGTTCATTATATAACTCTATGTAAACAAAGATGGCCGCAGGCAGCCATGTTTAACTACGAATCAAAATAATTTTTGACAAGGATCAACATCATATAATACTGATCATTTTAGGATAAGACGCATATCAATGTCAATTATAGTTTTCAAGAAGTAGTCACTACAAACATGTTTTTTTTAGAAAATATTTTTAGCCGTAGCGGGCATCTCGCATTTACGGCCGACCTGAAATGTTGCTAGAATCAATTAGACATCAAGAGCAACATTCCTGTGAAGTTTCATGACAATCTGTCAAGTAGTTTCAGAAGAGTAGTCGCTACAAGTTTTCATTATATAACTATATGTAAACAAAGATGGCCGCTGACAGCCAAATTTTTAACAACGAATCAAAATAATTTTCGACAAGTATCAACATCATTGCATACTGATCATTTTATAAAAAGTCCCATATCAATTTTACTTATAGTTTTCAAGAAACACACGCTAAAAACGGCCATCTTGAATTTCCGACAAACCTGAAATGTTGCTAGGATCATTAAGACAACAAGAGCAACATTTCTGGGAAGTTTCATGGAAATCCGTAGAGTAGTTTCAGAGGAGTAGTCGCTAAAAGGTTTTACTAAATAACTCTATGTAAACAAAGATGGCGGCAGCCATGTCTAACGTCGAATCAAAACGATTTTCGACGAGGACTAACACCATGCCATGCTGATCATTTTAGAACAAGTCCCATATCAATATCACTTAGAATTTCTAAGAAGTAGTCGCTACAAACTTGTTTTTTAAAAATATATTTTTAGATTTGTCGGCTTTCTTGGATTTCACATCAACATTAATTTTTGCTAAACTAGATTTCATGGGAAACATTTGTATAAAGTTTCCTGAAAAACTATTCAGTAGATTCAGAGGAGTAGTCGCTATAAAAAAAGTTTACGGACGGACGGACAGACGGACGGACGGACGGACGGACAGACAGACGGGCGGACAAACGGACGAATGGACGACGGACACTGCACCACGGCATAAGCTCTGCTGATCTCTGATCAGTAGAGCTAAACAATAAAAAACAATCTTGAATCGCCAGAATTACATACATTATTGATGAACATAAGATCAATGATCTTGACATACGATTTCCACGAGTTTTGCAATGAAGATAAATTAGACATCAAGAGCGACATTCCTGTAAAGTTTCTTGAAAATCTGTCAAGTACTTTAAGAGGAGTAGTCGCTGCAAGTTTTTACTAAATAACTCTATGTAAACAAAGATGGCCTCTGGCAGCCATGTTTAACGTCGAATCAAAACGATTTTCGACAAGAGCCAACATCATGTCATGCTGATCATTTTAGAACAAGTCGTATATCAATATCACTTAAAGTTTTCAAGAAGTAGTCGCTACAATCTTGTTTTTTAGAAATCTATTTTTAGATTTGGCGGCCATCTTGAATTTCACATCAACATGAATTTTGGCTAGGATCAACTAGACTTCATGGGCAACATTTCTGTAAAGATTTATGAAAATACATTAAGTAGTTTCAGAGGAGTAGTCGCTACAAAAACAAATTACGGACGGACAGACGAACGGACCGACGGACGGACGGACGGACGACGGAGATTAAATAAATCAGATTTCGTATGAAAAAAAAAAAAATTAATAATATGTCTCCAATGAGATTTGAACCCGAGACCCCTGTACTGGGGTTTCCAGGGTAAATGACCAAATATTGAAAAAAAGGTCCATAACTTCGGTGTTATTGTTTCGATCTGGCAAAATCGTCCGAGCTTTCATTGATATCAACAATCTGGCCAAGACTGGGAAAAATTGAATACAAAATGAAGGCGCTAGAGTGTTCACAAGGCTGTAAAATGGCATTCTACAATAATTCAAGTACACATAACTCTAATCCTGGTCCAATACAGCTGTTTGTTTCGAACTTGTCTGAGCTTTTATTAATATTAACAATCTGTTGAAGTTTGGCATACATCGAATGAGAACTGTAGGCCCTATCGTCTTAGCAAGGCAAAATATAGCATTTGTAATTAAAAAAGGGCCATTACTCCGTTGCTAATGGTTCAATCTGGCTGATTATCGAATTTTGAGGAGCTTTCATTGATTTTAACAATGTGGTAAACTTTGGTAAAGATAGGATGAAAAAAAAAGCCCTTATAATCGCCTTAACGATGCAAAATATAGCATTTTTAACTAAATCAAGGGCTATTACTCCGTTGTTACTTGTCCGATCTGGCTGGTTTTCGAATTCCTCCGAGCTTTCACCGATATTAACAATCTATGAAAGTTTGATAAAGATCGGATGAAAAATGAAGTCCCTATCGTCTTAACAAGGCAACATTTAAGCATTCATAACTATATCAAGGGCCATAAATCTGCATTTATTGTCCGATCTGGTTTTCGAACTTGTTCGAGCTTTCATTGATATTAACAATCTGATAAAGTTTGGTACAGATCGGATGGAACATGAAGTCCCTAACGTCTTAACGAGACAAAAGTTAACGATGGACGATAGATGGACGGACAGACGACGGACGACAGACAATTCGCCATCCCATAAGCTCTGTTGCTGGCCTTCAGCCAGTATATGAAGGCCAGTAGAGCTAACAATCTTCTTTAACAGTGTACTACAGTATATTCGGCTTTATGTAAGAAATGCATTATTACTTAGAATAACCAGAATGTTGTGGCACCTGTAAATAATGCATTTACTAAGGAAGATATTCTGCATTTGGAACATATAGGAACACATAATGAATAGGGACCGAATACTTACCTCATCCTCATTTTGAACATTTACATCAACAGCAGTGACTGGAATTGGAGTGTTTTCATCCTCAACATCTGGAATTGAATTGTTTTTAGTATCAGAAAATGGACTAGAAGAAAATGATAATCCTTTATTGCCCTGCCCCAATTGCAAATTTAAAGAGACCTTCAAATGAAAAAAAATGAATTATTTTAAATGAAAGATTATTATAGTAGCATTTTAATGCCACATTCCATTTGCTCAACAGCCGTTAACAGATGTGAGTTTTACAGGTATGCAGTTTACCTACACACAAAACAAAATGGTGTGCGATCGATTTCCGGAAAATCACGTCATAACGGGTTGACCAATCACAACGACGCGGGAAAACTACATACACAATTTCTAATTTACATAATCAAACAAGGCGCACATGTGTAAACAACACGTTACTCTCGTTGAATTTTCATTTTTTTTGCTAATAATAAGAATTTTATTGATATGTTCGTGTCTACATCATGGTGAAACAGTGGTCATTAAACGAATTCGTATGTAGAACAGCAGTGTAACAATATGTAACTACAGTAATTAGTTTAATCTTTCCCTGGATTATATGTAATAATTCACTTGTGCGTGGCAATTTCAATTTATTCTCATATGAAAACTACAATATCATGTAACTTAATCCTATAATATAAGTACGATATGAACCGTTTTAAATTAGTAGTCCTTTTGTGTAATGATCATAATCTTATGGGAATACACGCATATATCAACCTTGCCGAAGTAATACGTAACACTTTTATGACTGCACTGGTCAAATTAGTTGAAAACTGATAGTAGATGACAGTTGCCCAAATGGTTTTTAATAATGTATTATCCTCTTCAGACTTAGATAAAATAAACAAGAGGGCCAAGACGGCACTAAATCGATCACCTGAGTACTGGCACATTATGAAATCTCATCGATATACAACCTGTGAAAGTTTGGTTAAGAATGTTCAAGAAATGTGGGCTCTGTTGTGTATAACAACATTGAATTGAATGTTGTTTAACGGCTCATCAACACAGTACAGGTTATTTAGAGCCGCCCCAGAGAGAGGGGAAGGATACATAGGAATCCGGGGACCTGCCCTACTCTTACTATCGAATAGATTCCTATGGTTCTTTAACGTGCTCGGAGGATATACCGATACACGGGACCGCCCGGTTTACGTCCCCATCCGACGGACGAGGCTAAGGAAAGACACTGACAAAGTTTGGTAAATATCAAATACAAAATGGAGATGCTAGAGTGTAACACCTTGGGCAGGGCAAAATGTGACCCCAGGGCTACATGTAATATATGAGAGCTTTGTGGTTTCAGAGAAAAATATTTTTTTAATTTTTTCCCTATACAATTCTATGTAAAACATGACCCCTGGGGCGGGGCCAAATGTGACCCGAAGGTCACCATTTAAACAAACTTGATTAATGACCATAACAGTATAGTAAATGCAAAATATTAAACCTATGGCTCTTGCAGTTCCAGAGAAGAAGACTTCAATGTGTTTCCTATATAAGTCTATGTAAAACTGTGACCCACGGGGCGGGGTCAAATTTGAGCCAAGGGTCACCATTTGAACCAACTTGGTAGAGGATATTCAGATATTAAGTCAACCTCAAATTTGACGCGAAAGAGCCTTTATTGGAACATTTTCAGTTTAACTGATACGTATACACGTGCACGATTTCCACGAGTTTTGCAATGGCGGCTCCACAAGTAAGCGATAGTGAACGACTCAACACATTGGCCGAAAAGTATGTGTGTAAAGACGTTAAAGACCTGTCAGTTTGTTTTGCTAAACTACATATGTCACTGGAAAGTCTGATTGACGTAAAAGTTGAGCAAATTAAGACGGATTTGAACAATGTGCGTGAAAAGGTGGATACCATCGAGAACTTTGTGGAATATGCCAACGATGAGTTCCGAACCCTACATGAAAAAACTATACCAGATGTGGAGGCTAAAATCGAGGAGAAGAGACGAGAGCGCCTCAAGTTGGAACTGTGGGACGCAAGTGGAATGTTGTTATTAGAGGTATTGATGGTAAGGGCAATAGAGAGCCCGCAACAACAACGGACACCAGGGTGCGAGCCTTCATGTTTGAGTTCCTGAAAATTGAAAAGGAACGAGTACAAGGTATTATGTTTCAGGCCGTCCACCGACTACCAACTGGAGATGTCTCTCGGTGCAACATAATTGTCCGCTTCAATAATTTGATCGATCGCGACGCTGTTTTGGAGGCTGGAATGCGGAAATTGAAAGCGGGACCTGGGTTAAGCGTGGTACCCGATCTATCACCAGAGTTATCCAAGCTCAGGGCAGAGTTGTTACATGTAACGCGAAGGCGGAACATGTCAAATGACGATAAACGTAACCACAAGATAGTGTATGTTCGCGATTACCCTTTTGTGGTACTTAAATCCATGAAAAAACGTTAAATACGTGCTTAATGAAAAAACAACAGTATCCAGTAACACATATAATATACACAAACTATTGCAGCTGCTGTTGTCAACAGCCCCGATTGGTACAACGAACTGTGACGTCCGTCTTCTACATGAGAATAATTACATCCAATTCACAATTTTTAGTAATATCAGTTACTTCTACTGACGCTTTTCTGTAACCCATGGTAATATCAATCAAAAACGCATAGTCCTCGTTTCTTTCTTTCTTTTCTTTTCGGTAAGATCGAAGCAATGCGGCAGGCGCTTTTGATGCATTGTTTGTTTATTTACAATACCTGGTCGGTCAGACGCAACAGCTGTTAAAGGTACTGCTCCACTAATACCTATGTGTACCTTTGTGTTTTACTTTACATAGGTGATTGACGGCTGACCAGCATTACGTAAATATAGTATATGCTCCCGTTGTCATTCTTTCATTTTATCGGAACACTCGATATAGTCTAATTTATAATACTTGCTTATTTATTCGACTTTATAACTAAATACATATTCCAGGTCTATTCACAGAAAACGTGATTAACATTATATATACTTTTTATATATACTTTTATATATAAAAATTGATTTGAATTACAAAATATAAAATATATATATGTAATTATGTTAACAGGTATACGGAAATACTCAACGTATATTATTTAATATTGAACTTTTGTCCGAACTATATATACCATATATATTCATTTACAAGTATAGGCACAGACAGTTGAACCTCTGTAATATTTACTACACATTTGTTAGTAGTAATCATACTGCCGCATGTGATTTACTACATAATCACAACTCAACATTCAGTAAAATGCACGTGTCTTCATTTATAAACTGGTCTGTCACTTAGCGTATGTGTAACCGAGTGTTTATAAAGTGTTTTGATGATAAGATCAATTGTTTTAACTATATTTATATGCTAAGCTGGCAAGCGCTCGTACTAACTGTTTCGTGGTGTACTATGTTGCGTACTGTGTTGTCTCTCTGTTTATTGTGTCGATATGGTGTTAGTGAATGGTTTAGAGTGTTTATCGAGGGACGAGAAGTTCTCACTGCATGCACGGGGTTGACACCCGATAACCCCTTATTGGCGCTAAGATTACTGACTTCCGCCTTCCTATCTCTACCTACGTGGCATTCTACATCTAGCTTTCTGAGGGTAAGGTCGCAAGACCAAACTTAGCTATAGATTGATAGTTTCTAGATAGGCTTTGCTATATTACATAAGCTCTTATCTTTGAGCATATTTATTGAGAAACGCATATTATGGAAGCGATTCTGGTAAGACTGGTTTAAGTATTTTTATAGTATACATGTACGTGAAATGTTGCATTTGCTGAATTGAGCCGTTTAGCTTATCTGATAGATTTTCACTTAGTTTTACCGTTGTTGCTTTTATATGTTTCAGGCTCAAAACATGGTTTGATTCGTATATTGCGAACCTGGACGAATGAATAAATAATTTAAACCTGGGAAGTTTTGTGTGTTAAATTTTGCACCCGAGACCCGGTTATAAATGGCGACCACGACGAGACCAGGAAATCATGAGCCGGGATCCGCTCAAGCGTTACCTAACGTGAGGCCGTGGAAGTAGTGGATACTATCGTTTTCATTTCAGGATCCATATAAAAGAGAGGAACCCGGGGGACATCGTTCTGCGATACCGAGACGTCAGGCAACTTCAACGTAGGGCCCACCAACCAGTATGGTACCATACACATACGCATACAGTGTTATTTTTTTGTGCAGGCACCAAAGGGAGTATATTTGACATTTTTGCGGGAGTATTTACGCGCGCGGAGGAATCAACCCAGATACAAACTACTTGTGTGTGTTGACGAAGTGAGACATTTGTTGTGGACTATGTCTAGCGTGATACGATTAGTGTTAGTTTAGATATATATTATAATATTGGATAATTTTGGAGGACGAAAATCGTAAGTTATTTATTGTGTATATTTGTATATGTATTAGTACTGTCAGACGTAAATGTTTGTTTATGTCATAATCGGAAGACGCGTGTTCTGTAAAATTATGTCTTAGACACACGGACAGATATTTTCAGAGACATTGTATAGAATTAAATGTTCGGCTAGTAAAAGCAAGTTGTATAGATTCGCATGTGTTCGTCAAATTATTAGAATTAACACGCGATCTAATTTATAGGCGTGTGACACAGGTTTTGCTTCGTACAGTGTCCACCAGAGTGCTGTTACTGCGTCTGCGACGATTACACGTTTCAGATATTTTAACCATTTTCTGTTCAAAATTTATAGATGTAAGTAAACATTTTGATGGCGTACGATCGTACTAATATCTTGTAGGCAATCTAGTATATTACTAGTGAAAAGTTGTGTTAGAGGCGTTACATGTTCATGTTGACATCACTTGTTCACATATTTTCGCGAATGTGATGGTTTGTTTACACACGTGATTTTTTGTGTTTGTCCAGAAATGACTTGACCATAGAGTGAATATGAGTATTTAGTGTTTTTGGTACTATTATACTAAACAATTTAAGTCCTCAAAGGTAAATTCAAGGTATAAATATGAAGATGTTAGTTGTGTGTTGTGTGACTCAAATAAAGACTAGTAAAGTGAAAGTAAGGTGTTGACACTAAGTCAATGAGTACTTACACAGCACTGTGATAACATTTAGTCATGAGAAATGGGTGTTATTTAGTTAAATTAGTGATAAACCATGTAAAAGGTGTATAGTCGATATCATACATATATTGTTAGACACAATTAGAGGTATTCTGCTTGAACATATAACAATTGTTCATAGTGGAATTTAGGGTGTTTACTTCTTCTGTCTTATATCTACACTGTAGGGATCCGTACACCGGATCTTGGTCAAGACCCCGTTCACTAGTACGGAGTTTTGGTCAGCCATGTTGTAGAAAACGTACGGATTACAACAGCAAATGTAGGTTAACCACGTTTTTCTCCTATTTTTGTTCATTTTATATGAATAATCAGTATTGCTATATGGTGCGGAAACATTTCCCCGTTCAAATATTACCGTACATTGTTGACATATTACTTTAAATGCTACAATTCGGATCAAAGAAAAACAATTGTCGGTGCTGAAATTCGCCCAAAGTACCATTCAGCAATAAATATCTCATTAATTTTCAAGTTAATGAAAATTTTGAATTGGCAGATTTATTTGTTTTTCCAATATACGTGCATGTTCAAATGTTGGACTTCATTCATCCGAAATTGACCGAGATATGAATCGAAACAAAATTAATGTTTGTGTACGGGGTCTTGGGCACTTGTGTACGGAGTACTGCAAATATTCTCTTTTTACTGTACGGAGTTTTGCTTTAAATATATTGTATGAAACTATGGTTTTAATGGTACTTGAATTACATGTAATACATAAAACATTCATTGAATGTTTGTAAACAGTCAATGTAGTGTCATTCGAACTGAATCAACGTAGATTTCCTTGAGCAGATATAATCATGCGAGCTATATAGATAATTAATATTAACCCATGCCGTTATCTATATCATGTGTTGTCAATGTAGTTTAAGAACCAACTTTACATTTCCTATTAACATGCTTAGGAAAGTTTGACATAGTTTAGATGTCAGTATGGGGCATAGAATTAATTTTAACCTGACAGGCAAACTGTTTGAAAAAATACGGTAAGGATTTTTAACGCCTGTGGGACGTATAATAATACTTTATTTAAACAATATTTTATTCAAATACTGAATGGGATTGGACAACAGGCAATGCCTATGTAAGACCTCTCCCATATCAAGGTACATATAAACAATAAATTCATATCAAACATAACATAAAATGTGGAATTGTAGTACAGTTCTCATATATTGGTTTGACAATTAAATTAGAATCTTTGAAACATGTGTACCGTGATTATTTAGTATTAACACTTTATACTGTCAGAAAGAATTTAAGTGAGAAAACAAAGAGAATCAACAGAAAGAAAATCATACTGGAAACCAATACGAAGTTTTAGTATGAGTTTCTGTAACCAATAGTTAATTTTGGAATTGAAGATAACTGAGAAAACAGACAAACAAAAAAATAAAAATTACAATAAAAAAGGAAGAAAGATGATAATATATAAAAAAAACTTCTAGCATTGTGACAAAACATATCTGAAAATACAATAGAATATACATACATATACATATGTACATGTACATACATCTATAATTCTACGAAAATCTCCTGGTACACTTAATGTATTTGTGGACAATAAGTACAATTTCTGAGTTCGTAGTATCGTCTAGATTGGAACTGCCATTCAGTATCAAGTCAATGTTGATATGCGTGACATCAACAAGATTGGCTAGGGTATCAAGTAAGTCATTTCTGAATTGGTTATACAGTGGACAGTTGAAAAATAAATGAGTATTGTCCTCACATGGATTGCCACATTTCGGACATACTGCTGAATCTGTCAAGAAGTGGTCAAATAAATGCGTATTTAGATTACTTGAGTTATTTCTTAATTGACAATGGATGATGTTATCATTCCTATTTCCTATATTATTGTGATATGGACTGTCAGTCCTATGTTCAAAAGCCTTAAGTTTATGCTTAAATTGTTCAACAGATGGTGCATTTTTAGCGTCTAAATGTAAAGCATTCCACAATTTAGTTGTACTCGGCAGAAAGCTGTTATAATATGATGTTGTACGACAGAGAGGGAGACGTAAGTTTAATCCTGAAGTTCGAAGGTTATAATCATTGTTTACAGGTAAGTATGGTTTGATTAAGTTATACATGTAATCTGGACTTATGCCATAAATTATTTTGTAAGTAGTTACAAGTTTATGATATTTTCTTCTTTTTGTTAATGTTTCTAAGTTCAATTCAATATATAAGTATGATCTAGAGGAATTGCATCTGAGGCCTGTTATTATTCGTGCTGCTTCAACTTGGACGCTCTCTAATAGATCAGATTCTCCCTGTGTACAGTTATATCATACTGAATCTCCATATTCAAGTATAAGTCTTATAAAGGCGATATATATTTTCAATAGAGAATGTCTGTCAAGTTTGTACTTAAGCATTCTTAGAATGTTAAATCGTGCACATGCTTTTTCGTATATATTTTCTATATGATGCGACCAAGTTGCATTGGACTGAATTGTTAATCCAAGGTGGCAATGTGACGCTACGTCTTGTACTATATCATTATCAAAGTAGACTGGTGGGTGGTTATAGTTTCTTCTACTGCAAACAAGGCTTTTGTTTTTTGAGGATTAAATGTAACAGCCCATTTTTTTGACCATTCAGATATTTTGCACATTCTACTGGGGTTTTATCAACTACAACAAAAAGAGAAGTGTCAACAGCAAATAACCGTACATCATTCAATAAGTCATCTGTGATGTCATTTATATAAAGCAGAAATAGAAACGGACCTAAAACAGAGCCTTGCGGAACACCTGCATCTATAGTACTGAAGCTTGAAGAAAATCCATCTAGAACTACTTTTTGCTGCCTATCAGGGAGATAGCTACGTATCGAGTTACATAATGAATCATTGATACCATATTTAGCTAATCTAAAAAGCAACCCAGCATGCCATACTTTGTCAAACGCAAAATATAAATCGTACATCTTTCCCAGCGTCGAGGTTGCTTATTATGTTATTATATATTTCTATGAGCTGATTTACTGTAGAGTCTCTAGGTTGAAAGCCTGCCTGGTATTTGCACAGAAGGTTATTCGTTTTGATATAGTTGAACAAGTGTTTAAATACGATATTTTCCATCAATTTGCAAATAATACTGGTAATGGATATAGGCCTATAATTGCCCGGCATGCCAGGTTCTCCCTTGCCCTTAAAAATAGGAGTTACATTCGCCTGTTTCCATTGGTATGGTACTTTTCTAGTGGACAATGGCAGATTAAAAAGTCGCGTCAATGGAGCAGCGATGCTATTTAAAACTAATTTTAACACCTTTGGTCTAATCATATCTGGGCCTGGAGGTTTCGATAATTTCAAGATGTTCAATTGACCAATTACTTCCGTTTCATTTATAATAAAGTCATTCATTTTATAGTCAGTGCGATTATGAAAAGTATGTAATTCCGGTTCATGTTCAATATGAGATGTTGCAGAAAAGGAAGAATTCAATGCGTTTGCTTTGTCTACTGGATGTATTAAAACACGACCGTTATTTTTTATTGGAAAGTTTGGTTGAGTTACTTTGTTCAATTTAGAGATCGATTTTGCTATACGCCACCATTTACCCGGGGGGATTGATTTATCAGTTAACTTGGATGTAAGTTTTGACTTGTATGATTTCTTAGATTCGCGGATTAAAGCAATTACCTCATTTCTAAGTTGAATAAACATTGACCAATGTAATGGATTGTTGTAAATGAGAAAAAAAAATATATGACGTTAACTGTGGTCACAATGAGCTAAAATTAGACAACTGTATCAATTCTAACAGACAATAATATACGTCTGGACTTAGTTTGTAGTACATGTAGTTATTTGGAATAAGTACGGAGTCTTTCTCAAGAATTACCCCTTTTAAGTTATAGTTTTCTGCATTTTTTCGTCTTAACAATACAAACTGGTATAAGACATATAGGACCTAAATAATGTCTACGAATTACTACAAATATAAGTAAATAACATCAGTGCAGAGCAGCGAAAACAATCTTAGCATTGCAAAACCCCGTACAGTACATGGACAAGACTCCGTACACAAATCAGCGTCTTTTTATATGAATTATTTACGCTGGGCACGTTTTGTTTCGATTCATATCTCGGCCAATTTCGAATGAATGATGCTGAAATTTTGAACATGCACGTATATTGGAAAAACAAATAAATCTGCCAATTCAACATTTTCATTAACTTGAAAATTAATGAGATATTTATTGCTGAAGGGTACTTTGGGCGAATTTCAGCACCGGCAATTGTTTTTCTTTGATCCGAATTGTAGCATTTAAAGTAATATGTCAACAATGTACGGTAATATTTGAACGGGGAAATGTTTCCGCAACATATAGCAATACTGATTATTCATATACATGAACAAAAATAGGAGAAAAACGTGGTTAACCTACCTTTGCTGTTGTTATCCGCACGTTTTCTACAACATGGCTGACCAAAACTCCGTACTAGTGAACGGGGTCTTGACCAAGATCCGGTGTACGGATCCCTACAGTGATCTAGGCCTGTTTAATAAACCCCGTCACCTTTGCACCCTTCTAGATTTTAAGTACCTTTCACAACCTTACACATGCAATTTAGCATCATCACAGAGTGATTGGTTTCGAAAAAGGTATGTGAATCTTGTTTAGTTTAAACATATTTATTTTACATCGATTGCGAAACAAGTTATTGCAACTTAGATCAATCACTCTCGATGGCTTCCTGGGTAGAACCAGTACTAAGCAATGTGGATTAATTATCTTGCTCAAGGATAAATAACGTGGCCGCGGCGAGGATCGAACCCACGACCTCTCGATCTGGAGTTCGGCGCTCTACCACTGGACCACGCACTCCACATGTGAATCTTGTATCGAGCTTATATGTTGTATTGTGTGTTGTATTTTGTGTATTGCAGATATTGTGTGTTGCTTTATATGTGTAAATATATGTGTTACTAACTGCTTGCCAGCGCTTAAGGATGATTTTACGTGCTATATAGTTTAGTTTGTGCTTAAAGTTGACATTTGAGAGTGCGATATATGTATATCTATTTGCATAGCATTTAAATATTTACAGGATTGACAGATAAACATTGTGGTTTATATTTGTCCAGATCTGATGAGAGTTTTTGGACAGACAAACATATTTGTTTGGATAGGTCTAATTTCAGAGTTTATATTCTTGATATTACAGGATTGGCTAGTGATTTAAGGATTTTCAGGGTTTATTGATTATACTGGGAGTGTTTACAGGTGTGACCCAGCAGATCTGCACTTGAAGTGAGCTAAAATATAGAATTGTTTTTTTCCTACTGTAGCTATCAGAGTTGCATCCCTTTGACAGTGTGTAATATTATTGTTTACATTTCAGGATATAGTCTTAGTAGGGATGACAGTAGGGTAAGTGTGAGGTTTGGTGCACCCTAGAACCGGTTTAAACCCCCAGTGGCCTACTTTGCCACTGACCGTTCCAAGGCGGTAGCCCTATTGTCAACCCTTTTTGTGTTTGTGATGTCGTTTGCATTTATTATTGCTTTTGCCTTCTTGTTTGTCTGTTTGCGTGTTTGTGTCTGTGTTTTTTGTGGTTGACTGTCCTCCTTGAATGCTACTTTCCCTGTCCGATCTTTTTATATTTCTTTTTTTAGAAATTCAACATTTTAGAAAGAGTTGAATACTGACTTAGTTAAAAGTTAATTAATTTGCTTTAAGCATCTTGCATGCATTTTGATTTCAGCAGCGATTACTTAGAATTATTTTGATTTGAATTTAATTAGTTTGTAGATTTATTTCAGGTGCAGTTGGATTTATTTATTTTTTTGTTACAGGTTTGGAAATTCACTTTAGAGTTGATAGTGATTAGTGATAAATTGATTTAATCACTTATACATATTAAACTTGTGATTTGTGAATATGATTTTTATATTATTGTAGTGATTTAGTTATTACGGTGATAGTGTTCATTGTGATCTTTTGTCATAGAGGTCCTATTGACTTAGTATAGTAGGACAATTTTGTATTGTATTCTGTACACTATATAGTGTTATAGTTATAGTGAATTGTTGATCATGGCTACCTTATCGGGAACAGAGGGTGATCCAATTACACCGGTTAAGGGTGGAGACATTAAGATGCCATCTGAGGAAGAGATGCTCATGTGTTTAGCGGCGAAGTATAGTTTTACGCATAAGCCACTGCAGAGAACATCAACGAGGAAGAGCTTGGCGGAGATGATGGGTGCGACACCTAAGACACCCAAGAATCCTCCAATACCCCCAGTCAGATCTCTATTGAGAAAGGCATCTATCTCTTCCAGCCTACAAACAGCTAGCTCTCATGCAGCGCCGTTGTACCCAGTCCCTGTTCCCAAGATACCATTGTTTTCAGGTGACGAGCCGCAACCAAAGAATGAGGTCAGCTATCCAGAGTGGTTATATGAGATCAGATGTTTGATCAAGGACCCAGAGATAGGGGAAGCCAAGTTTTACAGGCGATAAAAATATCTTTACTTGGTACATCCCGTAAGATCATTTCTCAACTTGGAGAGGAAGTAAATGTGGACGCCTATGTTGAGAAATTGAATGCGAGCTTCGGCGAGGTTGGCATGAAGGGCACCACCATGCAAGAGTTCTTTAACACAAAGCAGCGTCCTGGTGAAAGCATTACAGCTTTTGGATGTCGGCTGGAATCTGTGCTAGAAACTGCCTTCGAAGGAGGATACCTACCCAGGAACTCCAAGAATGA
This sequence comes from Cyrtodaria siliqua, assembly GCA_037043455.1. Classification (NCBI taxonomy): domain Eukaryota; kingdom Metazoa; phylum Mollusca; class Bivalvia; order Adapedonta; family Hiatellidae; genus Cyrtodaria; species Cyrtodaria siliqua. The sequence goes on from JAWPHD010001659.1 coordinate 155,170, forward strand.
GTTGATGTGTGAGCGGCTATGGTCCGGACTACACTCAACCACCATGAAGACGCAGACTAGACACACGGTCGACACCATCCAGGATTACAACAAACTGCTGAAGATAATCCGAGAAGTTGACAAGGAGCTGAAGCTAGAAGAGCCAGATCAAGCCTTGCCTTCCAAGAAGCCGCAACACAACCCAGTGTTTGCTGATCAACAGAACTGGCAGCATCAACTGAACAACTTAGAGTCCAAGATGGAATCCAAGGTGGACACCAAGTTAGCGGACCTTCGATGCGAGTTGAATTTCAAGTTCGACATGTTGTTCCAGAAGTTAGATGTGGTTACCATTCAACCACAGCAACATTTTCAACCCCGAGGTGCACCCAGAGTGTATGGTAGAGGCTTTAGAGGAGGCCCAGGTAGAGGCGATAATAGGAACAATCAAGGACAAGGTTACAGTAACCAGACTTACCCGCCTGGCCAGGGAGGTTACGATGACAAGTCCCGGAGGCGTGGTAGAGGATCATTTGGTCGAGGCCAAGGTCAACAGAATCACCCAAACTGAACTCTGCTTCTGTAGTTGGTCAGCCGGAAGTGGGTGATATCAAAGACCAACCCAACCCAGATTTGTTAGAGAAGATAGTAGGCCCTGAGAACAAGGCAGATATTTTATTTCATGGTATTAATACTATTTGTCTTTTAGATAGTGGCAGCATGATTACCACTGTATATAATACATTTTATCTTTCTTTACCAGATAGGCCGCCTCTTCTCAGCCTAGATAATCTAGGAATTGATGTTTTACTTGCAGATGGATCTTCTTGGAATATACTTGGATACATTGAGACTTTTATTTTTATCCCGTTTTTATCTAATTTTGAACTCAATGTACCAGTGTTAGATGTTCCAGATACCGCATCTAATTTAGTTTGTCCTGTCATTCTTGGCACAAATGTTATAGGACGGTGTAAGTCAGCTGCTAGAAGAGAAGTCGTTTCATAAAGGACTACGCCAGGATAGCCCAGCCGTTAAACAAGTTGTTGGAAGGTCAAGCGACAAACAAAAAGGTCAAGAAAGGAAAAAAGAAGGCGAAGAAACCTGTCAAATGGACATGGGGCGAAGCTCAACAGACAACCTTCGACACTTTGAAGCAGCAATTGACCAAACCACCAGTTTTGGCATATGCCGATTTCTCGCAGCCCTTTATTGTCCACTCTGATGCTAGCGGTGTTGGACTCCGAGACATTTTGCTGCAGAATCAAGGTGGAGCTGAACGGGTCATTGCCTATGCTAGCCGAGGACTTCGTGCCAGCGAGCGCAATTACCCAGCGCACACGTTGGAGTTTCTCGCGCTGAAGTGGGCAGTGACAGATAAATTCCACGACTACCTCTTTGGATGTGCCGAATTCGAGGTGTTAACCGATAACAATCCTCTGACCTATGTCATGTCGACAGCGAAGCTGGATGCCACAGGTCATCGCTGGATTGCAGCCTTGGCAGCGTGTAACTTTTCGATTAGTTATAAACCAGGCAAAAAAAAATACTGATGTAGATGGGCTCAGTCGTCGACTACAGCTCTTCACAGACATGGTCAAGGCCATCTGCTTATCAGTAACCGTCAAAGTTCCGTTGGTGGAGAGCTTGACGGGTGGGGCTGGTTCTCAGTTGGCCACTGAGGACATAGCGCTAACCGACAACTTTCGCCAGGTGGATCTGAGACGAGAGCAAACCAAGGACACAACTATAGCCAGGGTGATGGAACTCCTGAGATGCAATTCGCGAAGGGAGGAGAAGGAGAGTTTACCAGTACAGAAGCTCCTGAGAGAATGGAGAAGGCTCTACATAGAGGACGGATTTCTGTACAGAACTGCATCTCAGGATGGTCAGGATGTAGAACAAGTCGTCATTCCAGAAGCTTACAGGACAATAGCCTTCAAAGGGATTCATGACGATATGGGGCACCCTGGAAAAGACAAGACTTTGTGGCTGGCTCGGCAAAGGTTTTATTGGCCTGGATTAGAAAACGACATCACCAGAAGGATTGAAAACTGCAAGAGGTGCATCTGTAGGAAGACACCAGTGAAACCGGTCACGGAGCTTGTACCCATTTTAACTTCGAGGCCTATGCAGCTGGTCTGCATAGACTTTCTATCCTTGAAGACGTCCAAGGGGGGTTACGAGGACGTGCTGGTCATCACTGACCATTTCACCAGACGGCAAACACGACAGCCAAGGCGTTGTACGAGAACTTCATAGTTCATTATTCCTTCCCAGAGCAACTGCATAGCGACTAAGGCCGAAACTTTGAGTCAAAGGTCATTAAAGAGCTAATCAAGTTAGCGGATGTAAGGAAAAGTCGAACTACGCCATACCATCCGATGGGTAATGGAAGTGCCGAAAGATTCAACCGGACTCTTCTTAAATTGCTGTGAACACTACGAGAGGACCAGAAGAATGACTGGAAGACATATATCCCTTCTCTAGTTCAAGCATACAATTCCACTAGGAATGAGGCTACTGGTTACTCACCACACTTCCTGATGTTTGGGTGGCACCCACGCCTGTCCATAGACACCTATCTTGGAACAGGACCAGGAAATGAAGAAGCCAAGTCCCCAGCAACCTACATCTCCAAACTTAGGAACAAGATGAAATATGCATACAAAGTCGCAGGAGATGTAGCAAAGAAGAGAGCCGACATAAACAAGCGAAACTACGACAAACGGATTACAGAGAACAAGCTTGAGATTGGGGATATAGTGCTAGTAAGGAAATAACATCTCAAAGGCAGACAGAAGTTGGAGAGAGACCCATATGTAATTCTGGACATTCCAGATATAGATGTGCCTGTCTTCAGAGTCCGGTTAGAGACTGGCAAAGGTCCTGTCAGAACCCTGCACAGGAACCTTCTTCTGTCCTTCGTGTCGATTCCACCGACAGAACCCATAGAAACGACAGCTACTCTTCATCGCAAGAAGGAGACAAATCCAGCTGCACGCCCTAGGGTTGAGACTGTTTATGGATCTGAATCGAGCACGTCAGAAGACAGTAGTGACAGCCAACCGTATATCGTGCCCCAATGAAGACATTCTTGGAGGATGGCACGTCGACAACCTGTGGTCAGAACCCCTCCCGATAGAAACCGGACTACAAACCCGTTAAATGGAGGTGGTACCATTAGGTCAGAGGTAACCAGCAATAGGGAGCCGTTGGACGCAAGTCGTAACACTTCCGGTGACAGAACTGTGGATTCCACGGCTAGTAGGATTTCTTCAGTTGCTGACCGAACTCTAGATGTTGGTACTCCAACCACTGGCGTTTCAGAGACTGCAGTGAAACAGTTCTTATGGGAGAACCAGGGTCATCATCGGAATGACAATTTCCGAAATCAGAGTGATCAGCCGCAGGCAACCACAGTCGCGGATAGCAGGCGGTCACCTATCGACCAAGTTCCCATACCAAGAATCAGCCCCCAAGGAGACCAGTTAGGCAGAGACGACCACCCGACCGATTTGGAGAATGGGCATTGTAATGAATCTAAGAATTTCTATTATTTTTCAGATTTCATTTCCCTCAGGGTGGCCCGTTCCATTAAACAAAATATTTGTTACGTGTAGACAGAATATAATATGTTTTGTTATTTCTTATCGGTTAGCTTTACTCATTGTAAACTGTAGAAGCGTTATAAAGATACCGATTAATAAAATACATATTTTCCTTTCAGGTGACCGAGGTATTTCAAGACAGTTGGGGAATGTGTAACCGAGTGTTTATAAAGTGTTTTGATGATAAGGTCAATTGTTTTAACTATATTTATATGCTAAGCTGGCAAGCGCTCGTACTAACTGTTTCGTGGTGTACCATGTTGCGAACTGTGTTGTCTCTGTGTTTATTGTGTCGATATGGTGTGAGTGAATGGTTTAGAGTGTTTATCGACGGACGAGAAGTTCTCACTGCATGCACGGGATTGACACCCGATAACCCCTTATTGGCGCTAAAATTACTAACACCCGCCTTCCTATCTCTACCTACGTGGCAATCTATATCTAGCTTTCTGAGGGTAAGGTCGCGTTACCAAACTTAGCTATAGATTGATAGTTTCTAGATAGGCTTTGCCATATTACATAAGCTCTTATCTTTGAGCATATTTATTGAGAAACGCATATTATGGAAGCGATTCTGGTAAGACTGTTTTAAGTGTGTTTATAGTATACATGCACGTGAAATGTTGCATTTGCTGAATTGAGCCGTTTAGCTTATCTGATAGATGTTCACTTAGTTTTACCGTTGTTGTTCTTATATGTTTCAAGCTCAAAATATGGTTTGATTCGTATATTGCGAACCTGGACGAATGAATAAATAATTTAAACATGGGAAGTTGTGTGTGTTAAATCTTGCACCCGAGACCCGGTTATATATATTTACATTTGGAGCACGTGCTGACCTCACTACGTTAATATCGTGCCTTTGAGTTGAGATTATGGACGACCTATTTTCTATAGCTTCATTTATTCAGTTGACTTACAATCGTTGACTTATATCAATGCTATATATACTTTATCTCTCTGTCACGATGGTTTTGTCAATTTCTAAAATATCATAGCGCTAATAAATGACCCATGCTTTGGGAGTAGTATATGTAGTATATATTTATACATATACATTTTTGATAGCTGTCATACTATATAATGTATACAAAACCACGTGACAAAGCCACCAACTGATATTTAATGGACCATTTCGGCCATTTGTGAGAAAGGTGATTACGTCGGTCCGTACTGTGCATGGAGACTGTTCCTCTCAGTCGATAATCGAATACATATGATTTGTATGCGTATATGTATTTACAGTCAGATTAAATATTTGTATACGACACTGTTGGCATGACTACATCGTGCAACAAAATAGTACTCATGTTAAAGCTTGATTTACGTTATTCATTGAATATATTTGTTTTGTTTTTCCATGATGAATGTATAAGCAATTGCAGAAGAATGAAACTGTGTGGGCTTATAGAGCTTATGCTGAAATAGTTTACTTAATCGATTATGGTTGTAATAATAAGCATAAATAGTTATGAAAATGCAGAAAGAGTGTCAGCTGAGATCGCTGTAATTAATTAGATTTTAAATTGAGCATTTAATTTAATGTTACAGGTTGTGATAGATGTAATTGGTATTCATCACAAACATGTTTGTTGGTACAGTGGTTCATGTGAACGCCGCTTGGCGGTATGTGCCGTACACGGACAGTTTCGCGCAATGGACTGTACTCAATAACTGGCCGGTCGGGCGGTGCGAAACTGTCTGGGTGGTGTAATGTTTGCATTTGAGCGGTGTTCGCGTGAAACCTTTGAATTAAAAAATGTGCTGATTAGGCGATTTAGGTATCGGTATATAGTATGCAATACAACTGAGGAAACATTAATAGATATATCTATCTATCTATGTAATTGTAACTGTTAGTGGTTTCGATATGAAGTACTCTCATAACTAATATGTTGATGAGCAACATGAATCAACATTAGGTAATATGTGAATCGTATGTACCTAGATGCTACGTAATACATATAATAATAATAATAATAATAATAATAATAATAATAATAACAATAACAAATAACAACAATAATAATAATAATAATTATAATAATAATAGTAGATGTTCAAGGTGTCATTGTAACCGTTAGCTATTTACAGTGGAGTATTTTGATAACTTCGGTAGCTGGCCTCGTGTAGTATTAAAGTTGTGTAAATATATATAAATATATATATATATATATATATTGATTATTAATATGTGCTACTGTTTGTTGATATACATTTCATTATAACTTGAAAAAAAGCACGGGTTTAGTGTAATGTAATTTCTCTAAGCGTCAATATGATTGTGTTACTGTTTGTCCGATCTAATGTTTGTTCTAGTAAAAAAAAAAATTGGGGCTTGGAAATAGACAAATAAATATGTTGTTTCGTTGAGCACTTTGGCAGTTTGATATCATAGTATATTTATTTTAACAATTTTTATATGCAACACAAATAAAATTTAGCTGATATCGTTTGAATGGTGTTTCACGTAACTGTTAGCATATGCTAGACCATGTGTTTGTGGTAAAGGCAGACCACCCCATATTTCTTGGGTAGGCAAAAGCAATACTGTAAACGTCATAGAGTATTATATAACAAGCATACAGTACAATCAAATGGCATACCTTTATACCACAAGTTATGACTATCACACAGTTAGAATTTTGATATCATGAATTATAATCGGACGCTATACAATTAGTCTCATCTATCGGGTTTATTCACATTGTCAAGTTCATATGGTGAATGATGGTGGTGGTTAGAGCAGGGGTGTGAGCGGGTAAGTTAACGAAGAACATATAATCAAACATTAAAACACTACTATTAAAGGATATATAGTCATACAATCAAACAAACTTTATTATGGACGGTTATGGACATGTTGTAAAAAGGTAAAAGTTTTTTAAATTTCGGATCATAAACAAAGAAGATATGACCATTTGAATGTTGTTCTAAACTAGATCTGGGAGCCACCGTTATGAGAACTATGATGTTATAGTTGTAAATGACCATATATGGCATGTTGACAAGCATCATTTAAATCAAAGCAAATCACTGATCATGGATGCAAAAATATTTTGACTGTTACTTGTGATGCGCAGGCTTTATAACCGCTGCTCCCAACTAAATTCCATTTTGTTATTTCGCACTTCGGGGCATAGAATATTGTTAGAATATTGTTAGATACTGGGACCATGCCTCTGGACATGGAATAATGACAGTAAATGTAGCATGTCCACCGCCATATGCATGCCATCTTTGGGATGGTTAAACTTCTGTACTACTGTTTTATTTTAATATTGAGTTCTGCTCAACCCAGGGTTAGGGGGCGTGAACGGTAGCAAGCATATATCACTACCGTTCATGAAAAGTCTCAATCAAACCTATGCTGCAGTAGTTCGTATTTATCGTGTCCGGCCGTTTCCAAAGGTCCACTCTCATACTCCTTTAACGGGTCATATACGGCATTAGTATACTTATGTTTCATACAGTTGCTGCTATTATTTTGTATAAATAAGTAAATTAACATAGTTGTATACATTCCATATATGGTCATTTAAATATATGATGTCATAGCTCTCAAAATGGCGGCGTCCACATCAATTTCAACAGAACCTTCAACTGAGCATATCTTTTATCACCCGATTTTGATATTTTTTATCGCTTCTCCAAGTTTTCAGAACGCTCAATATCAAAGATTTTTCGGTTGTATGACTCCATTCTCTTTAATACACAGAGGCGTTAACATATGTGCATTTGGGTATACAATCAAGACCTATTCCTCGTGATAGAGTTGGACAGTAGAGCTAAAACACGTTTAACATTGTTATGATAATACATTTTGCATGCATATTGAAATTTAATTATTAATTACAATTCATATGTTTACAATAATGCAGATGAAGCTCGGTATGTATTATGTCAACCCAATGCGAAATAACCAAGTATCACCTTTATTATAAAAGCAGCATCTGTATCTATACAAGACCACAGTCTGAGGGTGTCTCGCCCACCCCTGCAAACGGCATATGAAATATCTTATTAAATGTGTGCTTAAATGATGTCCCCTAAAGACAATACTTCATATGACCAAGTATCAAACAAATAAAAGCGAGGTCATCATAAGAACTTAAGTTACTGAGGTTAAGTGGTTTAACCAGGGTGTATTTTTGGAAAAATAACGCAAAATATCACCTTGATATATTTTGTCGTTCAGCGATGTCCACCAATGCCAACAATACATATGACCAAGTATCAAAGACATCAACTGAGGCAATCGCATAAAGTTAACTGAGGTTAAGTTACCTAACCAAGGTTAAGTTACCTTACTAAGGTTAAGTTTGGGGAATATAACGCAAAATATGAACCTGACCTTGGTATGTTTTGTCGTCCAGCGATATCCAGCGATGTTCAGCAATGCCTGCAATACAACTAACCAAGTAGCAAAGACAAAAAGTGAAACAATCACATACAGTTAACTGAGGTTAAGTTAACTTACCTACGTTAAGTTTGGGGAAAATAGCGCAAAATGTGTCCTTCACCTTGGTAATTTGTGTCATTCAGTGATGTCCACCAATGCCAGCAATACATATGACTAAGTACCAAATACTTTAAGTGAGGCAATCACATAAAGTTAACTGAGGTTAAGTTACCTAACCAAGGTTAAGTTACCTAACCAAGGTTAAATTTGGGGAAAATAAGCAAAATATGACCTTGGCATTGGTACTTTTTTTCATTTTTGTCGTTCAGTGATGTCCACCAATGCCAGCAATATATATGACCAAGTATCAAACAAAGACAATGAGGCAATCACATACAGTTAACTGAGGTTAACTTACCTAACCAAAGTTAGGTGTTGGGAGAAAAACGCAATATACGAACTTGACTTTGGTAATTTTACCATTAGTTGCATTATGGTTAAACAAATTATAGCTATCATAAATTACCATCCTCAGATGCCAATCCATATATTAATATAAATGCCATAAAGTATGGTAAGAATGACTATTATGTGTTTGAATGGTGTTTTACCTTACGTAATTTATATCATATTCTAGGCCATATTATGACGGTCGATGTTTTTGTGTTAGAGACAGACCACCCCATTTTCCTGGGTAGTAACAATACTGTATACGTCATAGAATATGATATAACTAGCAAACAGTACTATCAGATGACATACCATATGAATAATATTAATATACCTATCATAAGTTGTGATATAACTATAAAACAGTTAAATTTTAATATTATGAATTATAATCGAACACATTCTATACTATAATAGGGCCACATCCACAACCATCAAGTTCATATGGAGGAGGACGGAGGTGATTAGAATACGGGTTTGAGCGGATAAGATAAAAGAGTACATATCTACGAAACATCAACACACTACTATTGATGGGTATATAGACATACATTCAAATAACTTTATTATGAAGAATTCTGAAAAATATGCATCAAGGTGAAATATTTATTAAATTTGGATGATAAACAACGAAGATATGACCATTTGAACGTTGTTAAAATTGATATGGGAGCTTTGATGTCATTATTCAATTATTTTGTATATAGTTACTGCTAAGGTTTTCTATAAATAAGTAAATTATCACATTTATATGTATCCATATATAGTGATTGAAAACTATGATGTCATAGCTCTCAAAATGGCGGCATCCATATCCGTTTCAGCAGAACCTTCAAATTAAGATATCGTCTTTGTTTATCACCCGCTTGTTATAATTATTTATACATTTTCCAAGTTATACAGAACTCTCAGTAATACAGATGTGTTTGACTGTATATTGATTCCATTCCCTTTAATACCCAGATGCATTAACATTTGTAACGTTTGATGAAGTCAACATCTATTTGTCATGAAGGAGTTGGACAGCGAGCTAAACATACCTTAATCATTGTTGTTATAATAAAAATGTGCAAACATATTGAAATGTAAATATTAATTACAGTTCATTTTTTTTAATAAAATTCTTTGTTCAGAAAATCTAAAACACGGAATTAGAAGGGTACAGAGAATATTTACAAAATTCAAACTGAAATGCTTACGTATTTCGTATATCTGGAATTGTAATGCGAAATGTAAATGAAATGTGTATACGCCAATTAAAGACACTTTTTAGGAGGACAGTAGGCGAGCAATTTTAAGAGTTAATAAAATGGTTCATGCTGTTCTTTTACATTAATTTTGTGGAGTATGTCTTTGAACAGAAGCATTGCTAACCTACTTTCATAATTATGAACAATTCCTGATAACAAAACGCACTTACACCATACTTTATCGGTATACTTTCATAGACATAAATCGTAAGGAGACGTCATTTGTACAACTATCCGCAAATGGACGACGTAACAAGAACACGTTTAAGATTATGTATTTGTACAAATACAATCGATAATTAATGCTTGGATATTGGATATAATATGAATAACGTGTCCCGAGCGGATAACGACAAGGTTCTACACGCATTTCGAAAATGTGATGCCCACTAAAGCAGCTCTATTGTACATACAACATAGCATGTTTACGCTAAATAGGCAGTATCCAATTTTCGCATATATATTACTAAATAAATATATATTTAAATGACATGATTCTTTTCATATTTTAAGTTATATTATCCTAGTTTTAGTTTAATTTATTTTACATTCCGCCGCAGCAGGTACGGTTAAACATATTATTTCAAAAATCCCCAGCATCTCAGTCTTAAGAGTGTAGGCCGCCCACTCAACACAAATTGTGAACATACATCAAACCAATGTTAGGCTGTAAATGATCAAGCTGCATCGATCTAGGCTTTTTAAATTACAAACAAGGTGATAACAGACATAACACTCACCTTCCGCAGATGAACGGTCTCCACCTGCCATGAAATAATATATAAGGTATACAATTTAATACATAAAACTGTGTCAACCAATTAATAACAGAATGCAGAACTTTATTCTTGGTCATGATCACTTTCATACTATCTTTGTTAAACTGTGGTTGGTGGTGGACCCTTTTACAGTTCGCCACTATGCTTTCCTCTTTAATTGTACGATGACCGGGGAGTCTGTGGACCCTATGATGACGCCTACCTAAAGCCCATTGGGACGGTGGCGTTTGATGTTTGTCTATGATCTTTTTTGTCGTGCCCTTGACAGTTTATTCTCTTGTTGCTCTGGCTTCTGCCAAGTCATTGAGTACCTTCATTGTGGCTTTCTAGGCTATTTTTTTGTTGTATTATATTGACACGAGCATATTTGTGTTTTACTTATATTGCCTATTGATGCTGCCTTGTTGGTTATAGATTAGATCATGACGGAGATTTCCTTATTTACACTGTCCCGTTTTAATGGGATGACAATAGGGTAAGTGTGAGGTTTGGTACACCCTAGAACCGGTTTAAACCCCCAGTGGCCTACTTTGCCACTGACCGTTCCAAGGTGGTTGCCCTATTGTCAAACTTTTTGTGTTTGTTATGTCGTTTGCATTTATTGTTACTTTTGCCTTCTTGTTTCTCTGTTTGATTGTTCGTTTCTGTGATTTGCGGTTGATTGTCCTCCTTGAATGCTACTTTCCCTGTCCGATCTTTTTATATTTGTTTGTTCGGCGCTAGTACAATTTAAAAGGATGCTAGCACAAGACAATGTATAAACAGTTGTAAACAGTTTTCGAAACTACAGTCTTATTTACATTATACAGTTATTTACCTAAATATCATGGCGATATTTCAGAAAACAAAATTAAAATCTGAACATATTTTGTAGTATTTAAAAGGTAACACCTAGCATACACTAACTTGGAATTACAGAATAATATAATGTACTGTAATTGTATTAATTCCGGGCTCAGGTGTTTAACATGGAGTTACTATAATGTTTGTATTAAATACAATATAGTGGCCTAGTCATTGTAGCTGTACTTGTATTAATTCCGACCTCAGATATTTATCATTTTTAAAAACGAAATTACAAAACTGTTGATTTTAATAAAGATTTATTTTTTATAAATTCCAGTTACTTTTGAAGCAAATATTTATAAATACTGCTGATTAAACTATATGGATGTTCCGCGGAACAAGTGCGTTGTCTGTCAGCGCTTTGTCAGTTTGGACTCGGATAAATGATCTTGACAAATTGGCCTGACAAAGTTTTCGTGAAGAAAGAAATGAGTATTTAACCCATATTATGTCCTTTAGTGTGCCTTTGACATTTATATTTGAGTATGGCCATGTCGATGTCGTCATGACAAGTATATATTGAAATATTGATGAAGACATAAAAAGGAATTGAGAAAGTTACAGCCAACGTTAAGTTTTGTGTGAAGAAAATGAGTATTTAACCCATATAATGACCTTCAATGTGATCTTGACCTTTATATTTTAGTATGGTCATGTCGATGTTGTCATGATGAGTATAAATATTGAAATTTTGATGAAGAAATGTCTAAAAATGAGAAAGTTATAGTCAATGTTAAGTTTTCGTGAAGAAAGAAATGAGTATTTAACCCATATAATGACATTCAGTGTAATCTTGACCTTTGTATTTTAGTAGGGTCATGTCGATGTTGTCATGATGAGTATAAATATTGAAATTTTGATGAAGAAACATCAAAAAATGAGAAAGTTATAACCAACGTTAAGTTTTCGTGAAGAAAAAACGAGAATTTAACCCATATAATGACCTTCACTGTGACCTTGACCTTAATATTTTAGTATAGTCATGTCGATGTTGTCATGATGAGTATATATTGAAAGTTTGATGAAAAAATGTCTAAAAATGAGAAAGTTATAGTCAATGTTAAGTTTTCGTGAAGAAAGAAATGAGTATTTAACCCATATAATGACATTCAGTGTAATCTTGACCTTTGTATTTTAGTAGGGTCATGTCGATGTTGTCATGATGAGTATAAATATTGAAAGTTTGATGAAGAAACATCAAGAAATGAGAAAGTTATAACAAACGTTAAGTTTTCGTGAAGGAAGAAATGTGTATTTAACCCATGTAATGACCTTCAGTGTGATCTTGACCTTTATATTTTAGTATGGCCATGTCAGTGTTGTCATGATGAGTATACATTGAAAGTTTGATGAAGAAATATGAAGAAGTGAGAAAGTTATAGCCAGTGTTAAGTTTTCGTGAAGGAAAAAATGTGTATTTAAGCCATGTAATGACCTTCAGTGTGATCTTGACCTTTATATTTTAGTATGGCCATGTCAGTGTTGTCATGATGAGTATACATTGACAGTTTGATGAAGAAATATGAAGAAGTGAGAAAGTTAAAGCCAACGTTAAGTTTTCGTGAAGAAAAACATGTGTATTTAACCCATGTAATGAAATTCAGTGTGATCTTGACCTTTATATTTTAAAATGGTCATGTCGGTGTTATCATGATGAGTATACATTACAGGTTTGATGAAGAAATATCAAGAAATGAGAAAGTTATAGCCCAGTTTATGTTTTCGTGAAGAAAAAACTGGGAATTTAACCCATATAATGACCTTCAGTGTGACCTTGACCTTTATATTTTAGTATGGTCATGTCGATGTTATCATGATGAGTATATATTGAAAGTTTGGTGAAGAAATATCAAGAAATGAGAAAGTTATTGCCAACGTTTATTTGTTTCGTGACGGACTGACGGACGGACGGACGGCAAAGTGATCCCAATGTATAACCTTACTCTATAAACATATTTTTCTTCAAACCAACTAAGAATACTTGTTTGTACTGCTTTACTTTTTCAGAAATTGATTTGGATATCTATTTGAAACCATTCATTGGAATGAACTTGTGTCTGCTTTAAAAGATTATAAAGACTTATAGAAATCCAAAATGTTATAGTTTTGACCTTATATTGTAAAATTGAAAACGGCTATGATCTATACTTACAAATAGACACTATAAAAGATCACTTCAATAATCATACAGTCGGGGCTAATGTTTCATTACATAATCGGCACGAATGGGTTAATTCACATCAATTGGTTACATAAAGAGCGCGAGAGGACAGTTAGATTAGTATGATATATACATAGATGGCATACCCACCTTGCTCTGCCATTTTTCAGCCGTATTTGTCTGAAACAATAGTCAATATGTCACTGCATCACAGCCAGACTGACCTGATATCAAGGCTTCTATTAGTCGTTACACATACTTGTATGTAGGCTTATCTCTGCAAAAAAAGTATGTATTTTTATATATGATTTAAAAAAACCCACTAAAATCCTATTTGAATATATGATAAACACAATTATACTACATGTACCTTAAGTAAAAGTAGATATAAATGACGAAAAAGAAATACAGCATTCAAGGACCATAGTCAATCAAAAACACGCATTGAAGCAACCCACAGTTGCAAGGATAAATAATGGACAAGGCATGTGATATCACTCACATAAACGCGTTGACAATATGGCTACCGCCTTGGGACGGTCAGTGGCAAAGAGACCGCTGGGGGGTTTAAATCAGGCTCTAGGGAGTAAAAAGGCTCACTCACTCTCCTATTGTCATCCCAATAAAACAGGACTGTATAAATACAGAAATACCTGATAGGCTATATCCTATTACAGCCTTAATATACAATATAGGTATAACACAAAGATGATCATGTCTATATGACTATACAAAAGCATAGAAGACCACATAGTAAGTACTTGATGACTTGGCAGAAACGAGATATAAAAGAGAATAAATCATGAATATGTAAGACAAGCATCAGACTCTGCCGTCCTTTCAGGATTAAGGTAGACATCATAGGTCCAAACTCTGTCCGGTCGTTTCACAAACAAAGAGGAAGCGTAGTTGCAAACTGTAAATCGATCAAACACTAAACGGGCAGTGCGTCGCAAAATGATAGGGTCATACAACTTTTGATAAACGTTTTAACAATTTCATAAAAGATTGTATGAAGTTTATCATGACAAATGATCATTCGAAATATATATAAAAGTCGAACAGAGAATGAAGCATTCAATGTCCACGGTCAACCAACAAGCACGCATAGAAACAAACAACACTTATAAAAACGAATACATGGTAAGGTATGACATGAACATTTGTAACTCACGTCACCATAGAAGACATGTTGAGATAGTAACTTTCGTAGAAGTGTTCTTAAATTACTTCATTTTTTTAAAACTGTTGATCAACTGAACGTATTCAGAAGTATATAAATGCCATTCATTCGTGTTCGTCAGATGTTGTAATCATGTTTCAATATTTACCTCGATATTTTGACCATATAAAGTAATTCATTAGGTAGAGGATAGTTTGGCCTGTATTCTAATAGTATATCCCTCCCTAGCAACATGTACATGTAGACATGTAGATCAAAAAAGTTGGCCAATATCTTCACACACTTTTGGTCATTAAAATAAGCTTGTGTTTCTTCCTGTAATATATCAAGTGCGTTCAAGGTAAAGCTCATGTGACAGTTGAAACCGTAAATGCTAAACGCATGGATATATCGACTTATTTAAAACGCCATCATCCTCCCCTCACTGTTTTTTTGCAGCAATTTATGTAAGAAACATGTTTTATATTGATTTATAAAAAAGAAAAAAAAAATGGCTCATGATAAGGTGGGACCAGTTTTATTTAAATAAAACGGAAGATGAGTGTTTGGGGAAAGACGCGTAATAATTATAATTGTAAGACACATATGCATTCTGCGACAATGACACAGACTTAAATACTAAAAACAACATGTTTACTGGTGTTTATTTTACTATGTCTTACCCTGGACATGAATATTTAGTCTATTTGTCCTACTTACATTGCTCTCAACCATCAACAAATCAAAAGGTGTTTGTAGTTTGGTCTTTACTAAGATAAATAATATTTGTATTGTGGTATCATATACTGAAACGAAAAAGAAACGCCAAGTAGTAAATGTTTAATAACATCCTCATTAGTAACTGCTTGAGTTAAATAGATTGCGAGTATAGCTTGCTCATGTCAGTTAATAGATTCCAACGATAAATAAAGCAAATATAGCGTTTAAAGTACTAGAACGTCGATCACTGTTTAAAAAAGTTGCGTAAGCGCGTAAAGCAGTAATGGGAACACAAACGCTCGTCGTTTAGTTTTTACAATAGAGACTAATGATCACTTAACGTTTTCTGAACCTGTTTAATTTGAGAGTATTCTCCACCATCAGTCGTACAGTTAAGTGTATTAGAATATCACAATAAGATTAACATACATTGGCATGCACTATACAAAAGCGTCGCGTCAGTTCTAACATAAACAGTTATGCTGACGTTGAATATTTAACACAATTATGCATCGAAATAACGTCCTTCTTGTGAAACTTAATGAATAATAAGAAACTGTTCTATGAAGAAACATCTGGAGCATCAAAAATACATTAACAGCAAAAGTCGAAATTACCAAAAACTGACTTGATCGTGCATTGTGTAGATAGTTGGGTTCAACACTATCCTCTGGGACGTTAACCCGTTAACGCAAGGTGTTAACAATTGGTGAAATAAATAACGAGTAATAGATAGTTGTCAAGGGCGTAACAGTTTATCAATGTTCAGGTGAAAATATATGCTGACATATATTTATGCGTGCGTCCCTGTTTCGTTTCATTATATATTGTACAGTGCTGTGTGACAGCCGGAAAAAGTTGCTCCGACTGAAAAACAGTAGTGTTATTACTTTCTTGTCAATTGGGATCATCAGGCCCAATCTGTGCGACTTTTAAAGTACAATATCGCTTAAGCCGGTGCTAGGAAGCGTAAGAGGAGTTGCACTTTACATTATCTCTCATGAACAGACTCAATAAAACCGAGTCTTCTTCTTTTATCTCTTGTTTGTGTTTGTTGTTTCCACTTTTCAGTATTTATTTACATGTTAAACGTCGTTTAATCTAACGTAAAGTGTATAGTATGACAATATGGTTAACATCTATTACTTCTATTTTTGAATCGCTGCATAGTGAGTGATGAATTCAGTGCGGCATATAACACAATATAAATTTAAGGCGGGTACAATATGAAACTGCATCCAATCATATCCTATAGTTGATTCAAGAAAGGACTTTGGTAAACAGATTAAAACATGCACTGACATTCATTATATAATCAATACTAGGGGTTGATTATAGAACTGATGTATTCTCGTTCAGGTTAAGTATGATACGCCTCAGGGTGCCTTAAATCTCTATGAAACCTAAAGTTGAATATCTTACTGAAACATTCGTATTGAGTTCCCGATTCATAGATGATGTTAAGTATAACAGTATAGTCAAGTAAATAAATCAACATCAATTTAAATGCAAACACTATATAGTATGTGCATTACTATTAAATTTCATAGTGTAAATAAGTAGCGTCGTAACTCTGTATCGAGGTCAACACAAAGTTTAATTCGATAAAATAGAAAATGGATACTCCAGTTACATGTATAGAAAATAACTTGATAGCAACTTGATAAAAACACTAACGCGCTCAGTTCTATCTGGAACGGAAATGGCAACTACCACGTTTAAGTAACTTACACTACAAGTATCTAACGGAATGGTGTATGCAAAGGTAAATGTAAATACAAATTCATAACAGCAGACGTGTTTACAAGTTACGGATCTATGATCCACTGGAATACCTTCGGATATGGCGGTAATGGATTGCATAGGTCAAAAGTGTCTCGTCTTTTTACAAAACCAAGAAAAATACATTACAAAATACAGTGAAAATAACATAATACAGCTACTGTTTCATTTACCTGTACAGGTGGTAACATTGAAAAGGGATCAAGTTATAAAACAAATCATCAAGTTATGCAAAACTAACACGTTCTGTTCTATCTGGAATGAAAATGACAACTGCTCACTTCCTTTACATGGCCCAATGCCGTTAAACAGGAACTTCCGTTGTCCCTTATTTTAGCGTGAAATGATACCATTAAGATAATACCCTGCGATAAAACAACACTATATAAGGTCCAGCTTATACATACACTGAATCACATTCACTGGTGAGATCAAGGAGCAATACAATAGTGATACATATTAATACATATCTCTTCTAATAAATAGATTACTAATTATTTACAATATGATATTTAATAGAGGTAGTGAACATACATATACACATATGTGTATGCATTTATGGACAATGGGAAGTAAATATAAACTAAAATGGTAACCTCCTGATAAGGAACATATGGACGAAGGGTAGTAATTGAATATTAACAAGTGCCGCAGACATATACTATGGCTGGCTCATTTGCCAAATGATTTGTGTTGAGGGAGGTGGTGTCAGCGGGGGCAGAATTTTAGATTTAATGGGGAATACTAACTTTCCATGCATTATGAAAATAAGAGAATACTCAAATCTATATTGATTAATTCAAATATAACGACACAAATAATGCATAACTAAAACTATTAAATGAACAATTATTGTTTATTTAATAGTTATAAATTATCTTAGCTTGATAATGCATGACTATAACTATTTATTTAATAAACACGTATTGTTCATTTAAGAGTTATTATAATAGTTATGCATTATATGTGTTACAACAAATAATTACCAAAAAAGCATTTTATTGCAGGAAACTTATAATTAGGAATTTCAAACTAAATTAGTTTAAATAGATTATGGTCAACAGTATTTAAAAACCAATACTCTTCATCCACAATCGTCAGAATAATATGAGGAGAAATTGCAGACAGATTTCCAGTGACGCCAATAAGCATATGTGTGTAATACGACTGCTATTTATTTTGTACTGATTCCTAGGAACATCGAGCCTACTAAATGTGGTGTTGAAGAAATATAAAAAAAAATCGGACAGGGAAAGTAGAATTCAAGGAGGACAGTCAACAACAAAACACAGAAACAAACACGCAAACAGACAAACAAGAAGGCAAAACTCATAATAAATGCAAACGACATCACAAACACAAAAGGGTTGACAATAGGGCTACCGCCTTGGAACGGTCAGTGGCAAAGTAGGCCACTGGGAGGTTTAAACCGGTTCTAGGTTGCACAAAACCTCACACTTACCCTACTGCCATCCCATTAAAACAAGACAGTGTATATAAAGAAATCCTCACCATGATCTAATCTCTAACCAACAAGGCAGCATCAATAGGCAATATAAGTAAAACACAAATATGCTCGTGTAAATATAATACAAAAAAACAATAGCCTAGAAAACCACAATGAAGGTATTCAGTGACTTAGCAGAAGCCAGAGCAATACGAAAATAAACCATCAAGGGCACGACAAGAAAGATCATAGACAAACATCAAACGCCACCGTCCCAATTGGCTTTATGCAGGCGTCATCATAAGGTCCACAGCCTGTCCGTTCATCGTACAATCAAAGAGGAAATCATATTGGCGAACTGTAAAAGGGTCCACCATCAAGCATGCAGAACGTTGCAAAATGGTAGGGTCATAACCTCTTGTGATAAACTTTTTAACAAGTTTAACAAAGACAGTATGAAAGTGTTCATGACCAAGAATCTTACGAAGTTTATAAATCACATCACCATAGAAGTCAGGTTGTGATAGTCCTTGTCAGTCGAATACCTTATTAACCATAAACCTATGCTATAGGGCGTGAACGTAGTTCAGTCTTACATCTCATGAACAGACTCAACACAACTGTTACTTTATTATTTTAGTTGTGGTTGTTACTGTAATGTTTACTGTTCAGTATTTATTAACATTTGCACAAGGCTTTGAAGCAGAATATCGCTTAAGCGGAGGCTAGGGTTCCTGGGAGGCGTTGCTTTTTATATTATCTCTCATGAACATACTTAATAACAAGAGTCTGCTACATTATTATCTTCGGTGTGCGTTTTACTGCCTAAGAATATCTCTTTTCAATACTTGCTAATGTTCTACTTTAAAGAGTGTATATCAGGAATTTTGTTAGAACTGTTCTCATACATAGTTTCTGTATTTAATTGATAAAAAAAACTAAACAAGACATATATCGCCAAATGAAAGTACATTAAACATATAAATAAATCACCTGCCAATGGATACGCATCTATTTTAACATTGCGGTAAAATAAATTACAATGGTTTCAAGAAATACAGTACGCGCGGTTTCAATGTGTTTCAAGTCCCAAACAGGTATTCATACACAATACCAACTAGTTAAACTGACAATGAAACACGATGTGTTAATATGGTCTTTTTTATTTGATAAAGGCGATTTTCATAAAGAAATCAAATAATTATATACACAGATGCTGAGTATATGGATGATGTCATATCTCCATGACGAGGAACATAACACATACACCTTATCCAATATGATCTGGATGGTAGGGTCGGATTTAAACTAACTGTTTTCTGATCTGTAGAGTTATATGATTGTAATATTACAAATCTTTAACAATAGATCGACTGTTGATATAATAATTACATTGCATGAACTCATAAGCAGTCAGTTGGTACCATCATGATACATAGTGATATATTATATGTGGTATGGCCGGAGGATTCTCGGTTATATCGAGTTGGCCTCGCGTTTAAGATGGATGGTATTGAATGGAAAATCTTTACAAACGGTGGGGATTTTTTTTGGGTTCCCCAACATGGTTTACAATGTAAATGCGAGATTGTATTACTATGTACAGACCCAGTTGCATTCAAGTACCTCAAAATGCATTCCGTTTGCGTTTCGTTTGCGTTCCGTTTGCGCTCCGTTTGCATTCCGTTTGCATTTCATTTTTATGAATGCATTTTTTAAAATGCATTTTTTTTGCGTTTTTGAATGCATTCAGCGTTTATAAACGAAAATATGCGTTCATTTAAATGCACGGAACGAACGCCACATAATGTGTGCGTTTAAATGCACTAACGGAGAAAATGCATTTGCGTTCGTTCGTTCAGCGTTTATCAATCGCAACATTTCTGACGATTCAACTACGCATGATATCCAGTCATGCGATTCTTACCACGAGTCGGCGACTAATGTTTGTGATCATATTGAAGAATGTGTCCTTTGGTTGACATTATTTGGTGGTGCACATTGTTGATTATTCTGTTTTCTTTCGGGTTTATGTTATTTTCAGCAAAACTTTAACATACTTCACACTATATAAAAATATGCCGTCTGATTTTACCAACATTATTTCAGTTTTATAATGAAATAATATAAAGATTGTGCTTCACAATAAATACATTTCCTATTTTAAATCGGTAAAAATGAAAGTGTGTAATCGTGCTGAAAAAACACCATTTACACAGTGTATTTATTTATATATAAAATACAACAAAACGCACTTCGTTTAAATCGCGACTTCAGTTATGTACTCAAAAGGCTAATATTGAAAGTTATCCGAAATAGCGAAATGCATTTGCGTTCGTTTCGTTCGTTTCGTTGCGTTCGTTTCGTTCGTGCCGTTCGTTTCGTTCATTTTCATCGTTTAGCGTTTTAAAAAATGCATTCATCGTTCGTTTTTTTAAAACGATGAAAGCTGAAAAACGAACGAAACGAACGCAACGAACGAAATGCATTTTTAATATATAGATCGTGCAACGTTCATTCTGCGTTCATTCTGCGTTCATTTCCCGTTCGTTCAGCGTTCGATCTGCATTTATTTGGGGTACTTGAGCGCAA
The DNA here is from genome assembly GCA_037043455.1 of Cyrtodaria siliqua. Taxonomy (NCBI): domain Eukaryota; kingdom Metazoa; phylum Mollusca; class Bivalvia; order Adapedonta; family Hiatellidae; genus Cyrtodaria; species Cyrtodaria siliqua. The sequence goes on from JAWPHD010001659.1 coordinate 176,351, forward strand.
CTGTGTCTGTACCAGGCATTTATAAATTATATAAGACTATTCAAATGCTAGAATACTTGTAAAACTCTTTGCACATTGATTGATAATGTCAGTTTTAGTGTTAATTTTATACGACTAAGTACTGTTTTACAAAAATATGAATAGCAAATGTTACATAAATAAATAAATACGAGAAATCCACGGATTCACATGGCTCGCCTAAGGTGGACTGGACTTAGACATAAGACGTAAATGTTAGCTAAATGAAAGTTTGGAATAACTAAAAACACCGGAATTATCGTTTTGCTGATATACGACATTTAAGTAAATTAGTTTTAAAAAAAATAAACATTGTACAAAAATAAATCGCCACCCAGCAAAAATGAAAAAGAAAAGTAGATTAAATTCATAGATGAAATTCATGTGTACAAACAGATTCACAGATGCATTACCCAAGACACAACTATGTTAAAATAGAATGTGTTGTCTTCCAAGATTAAACTACTAATAATAAAATATCTAGTGCATAATAATAGTTTGTGAGAAAGTGGCGTAAACTTAGGAATTACTAAGTTATCTGCGCTTTGCTTGGAGGGTCAATGTCGCATCCACATTTACTTTGTCAGGTTGCAATGTACCACCCAAGATACAACTATAAGCAAAGTGTGAAAGGGTCTTGTGCATACAGTTTGTGAGAAAATGATCTAAACGCAAATGTCGAATACCGTCGCCGCCGGAAAAGAAACACTTTGGTCTCTTGTTTCCTTCGAAAAGGCGAGGAAAACAACAATACATTAAGAAAAACTCGCCAGAATACATGTCAGTTTCTAGCTCTGATCCTCGGATGAACGTTTTATAAAACGGTTCACGTTATGTTAAGCTTTGTCAGCGTGTACACCATTATAATAATAGCATGTACCATAATCATATGACGCGACCAGGTGTTGGGTTTGTTTTTTAGTAAACGTAGGTGTCCCCCAACGTAATTAAAACTGTTTGGGGCTAAACTGATGTTGTTTGCTTTAATTGCCAATCTGTACAGACAAACTTGACAGACAAGCGCTTATAATTATTATCACATCTTAGGCAGTTTCCTTTATCATTTCCGGAGAACCTACACGTAAACGAAATATTGAAATTGAATTATATATATATTATATATTTTAAATAAATGTTTTTGCCTTTCAGTGTGATATATATATATATATTCAAGGTTCTTTTTTTTCTTCAAAAAATAAGGTCTTAATGTGCTAATCAGTTAATCCCATACAGACCCTCTAGCATGTACAATGTTGCACATCACGTGATGTATATTGACTGATGTTGGTAACACAAGGGTTATCAGTGATAGCTGATGGAGCTATTTAAATTAATTTGCTAGATATGCATACACAACAATACGAGTTTTCTTAGTCGTCTTACCTTTATTTACACGAGCATATTTGTGTTTTACTTATATTGCCTATTGATGCTGCCTTGTTGGTTAGAGTTTAGATCATGGCGGGGATTTCTTTATTTACACTGTCCTGTTTTAATGGGATGAGAGTAGGGTAAGTGTGAGGTTTGGTGCACCCTAGAATCGGTTTAAACCCCCAGTGGCCTACTTTGCCACTGACCGTTCCAAGGCGGTAGCCCTATTGTCAACCCTTTTGTGTTTGTGATGTCGTTTGCATTTTTTATTACTTTTGCCTTTTCGTTTGTCTGTTTGCGTGTTTGTTTTTGTGTTTTGTGGTTGACTGTCGTCCTTGAATGCTGCTTTCCCTGTCCGATATGTTTATCCTTATTTACCCTGTACTATAAACATCTTTGAAAAAAAAAAGTACTTAAACCCCTGGCATTTCATAAGACTCAATAACTCAATAACAACAATAACATAATGGTCCACCAATACTTTTGTCAGTCCGACTGCAAAGCGTCTTTTCCTTTATCTTTTAAACGGTATTATCGATTCACTAAATAGTCCTGTTTTGTGTTTCTACATCGACTATTAACATTTTACGAAAGTGGTCCATCAAACTTGTAGTATTTATTGTAATTAACTAATTAACTTTGGAAACATTCCGTTGCAAAATTAGTTAAAATATATGTCAGCATACATATGCATGGTGGTCCGTCAAACTTGTAGTATGTATTGTAATTAAAAAAATAACTTTGGAAACATTCCGTTGCAAAATTAGTTAAAATATATGCCAGCATACATATACATGGTCAGCTTTTCTATCAACGTTGCCACTTAGTCGGTGGTGAGATTATAATATTCATCCGACTGCTCGTTACTTAACAGAGGGGTAGGAGCCCGCCCCCTCCCCCCTCCCACCACCACTCCCGAAAATAACACACCTGTTGACCGTGGGTGGCGACCAGTGTCGCTGGAGAAGGGAATCCTCGTGGTTGAGTGACGAGGATATCTGGTAGTTATCACCACGTTACAACACACCACTTCGGTGAGTTATCTCCAGCGCTCGACTTTTTATCTCGAGAGCTCTACCTTTTTATCTCGAGCGCTCAACATTTTAACTCAGGCGCTCGACTCTTTAAACTCGAGTGTTCGACTGTTTATCTCGTGCGCTCGTCTTTTTAACTCGAGCGCTCTACTTTTTATCTCGCCTACTTGACTTAGTTTCTCAAAACAATAGACCTATTGGGGTATGTCAAGGGTTGCGGTTGTGCCGGTATTATGAAATATCTCTATAAATTCCTCCAACACCGTAGCATAAGTTAGCCCGTTGAAACTGGTGAAATAATGGCACGAGACAATGCATTTATATGACAGATCGACATAAAAAGCTGAGTGCTAGAAATAACGTAAGCTTGAATAAACGTCGAGCGCTCAAGATAAAACAAGTCGAGCTCTTGAGTTAAGAAGTCGAGCACACAAGATAAAAAGTCGAGCATTCGAGATAAAAAAAAATGCGCACGAAATAACTTTAACTTTAAAAAAAAGTGTGTGACCTAAACGTACCATGTATTTATGAAAACTATCAACAAAAATCGTCTAGATGTGCAGCTGCTGGCTCAGTGTTCTACATGAAGCGTTCATTCAGGATCTATCAGGTTCATTATAGTAAAGGTCAAAGGTGAACGTCATTATATGGGATAACTAGAATTAGTTTTCAATGGGATATTGTTTTCAGTTAATACACTTTCAAAAATTAGACCTGTACTTAAATGAAGAACGTCGTATTTACAGATAAAATTCTACAGTATCGTTTGTTTACGTTTTGACAAAAAAGGCGTAGCGGGGACAGTATGTTTGTTTATTTTTTTATCTAATAATATTACATACAGTTCTTTCAAACTTCACACAGAGTCAAATACATCATTCTCACATATTTCAAGACAAATATCAATATGAAATACATCATAGTAACAGAAAAATAAGCTTAACATTGTGTACCGTTTTCTTCTTCTTTTAGGACAAAAGCATCCATGTTCAGGAGGGAAGGTGTATTAAAATATAAATTAACTAACATTTATTTCTGTGTTTCAAATGCAAAGCATTGAAATCGGAAAAAAGCATGATTGTTTGCCAATTTACGATAATCAGAAGTATATTGTTCCAAGTAATTACCATACTATTTACTATTTTGCCATAAACAGTATCAAGATTCATGCATTATTCGCCGAGAAATAAGGTTTTAGTCAGGTACATCATGCGTGGACTTTTAAGAGGGCGTGTGATTACCACGTGACACCGGCCTTCAACTAGACGGGAGGTCAGATTGGCTCGATCTGATCAATCGGTTTGTCATGGGATTCTTGCGTGTTTAATTCGAATCTCTCCAACTCCCCCTCTTTTAATATCTTACCCGCCCCCCCTTTATGTTGTCCTCTTTAAACATCATGTAGACAGAATCCTTTATGGGGGTGACGCTAGGGCTAATCACGTATTTCTAAACGCTATATGGCTATACTCACGTCACTTTTTAGGCGGAACATAAGTGCGGCTCTTTGACTTTTTAGTTAATGGGTAAGGTCCACTGGGTGGTATGGGGGTCTGGTGCGTTAGTCTTATATGAGTATACTCTTCGCGTATTCTTGGAATTTGTCTGTCGGATATCCTCAGCAAATGTCCCCTTCCTGGACTCCGAGCCGGGTGAAAATGAATATCAGTTCACCATTATGGAACCCAAACACGCACACAAAGCTACTAATACATCAAGGTAATCAGCGATCGTAAAGCTGCATTGAATGCTTTTAACTTGCGGCCAACTCAAAATAATTTAGATAATTTTAGAGTGCTTCGTGCGAAAGCCGACCCATTCGTCGAGCAGAATTTGTCCTAGCCCGGTGCATGATAGGGCATACTCATTCATATTTATTACCAGGTGAGCAATTACCAGAATGTATACCCTGTTAAGTTAACGGTCAGACATATATTGTTGGAATGTGTAGACTTTGTTCCCATACGACAAAGGTACTACACAGTTAATACTATGAAAGAGTTATTTGATACTAAATATTTTAATTTTGTTTTAGATTTCTTGAAAGAAAGGAGACTTTATAAATCATTATACGTTCTTATATATATTTCGTTCTTTACACACCCGCAGACGGGCACTTGTTGATTTACATATATACAATAGACTTACACATGTACATAGTTTATATTACTACCATGTCATCCCTTATTTGTTAATATTTTTGTTTTATCTTTATAAATTTACATTATTATTTAATTGCTACTTCATTTCTTCATCTGTCAGGTAGTTATTTGCTTACACCCCTCTACTCCCTTGACAGTTGCATGACAACCTTGACAATAGTTCCTTACACAGTATCGCTTTGAAACATTCTGAAACTCCAGGGAGGCCTAGGAGGGTCCATGGACGCTCTACTGGATAAAGATTCAGTTTGTGTATAAGAAGCCATAACTATGTCGAAATATTTCAAGCGAAACATGGCGATAACATGCGCAACTAGGCTTGGTACAGATTAGAGCATCCCTGCCAAGTATCTCTGAAATCCGGCCAGAGGTTCATGAGAACTTGTCTGTACAAAGATAGTGCAATAAAACCTTAAAAAGGCCATAACTAAGATTGGTACTCATCATCCAAGCCAAGATTTTTGAAATCCAGACAGGAATACAGAAGCGACTAGTCTGGACATTGTTCAACCGGAACACGGCGATGTAATGCATAACTAGGCTTGGTACTGATCATCCCTGAAAAGTTTCGATTAAATCTGGCCATGGGTTCAGGAGAAATAGTCCAGACAACTGTTGTGTTTTTAAAACCTTTATAGGCCATAATTCGGGCAAAAAATCATTCAACCGGAACATGGTGACGATAATGCACAACTAGACCAGGTACTGATCATACCTAAAACGTTTTGTTGAAATTCGGCCAGGGATTCAGGAGAACTAGTCCAGACAAAGGTTGTGTATTAAATCCTTTAAAGGGTCATAACTCTGCAAAACCATTCAACGGGAACATGGTGGCGATATCTACAACTAGGCTTGGTACTGATCATCCCTGCCAAGTTTCGCTGGAATCCGGCCAAACAAAGTTCCTGTCGTCGTAACGAGGCAAAATACATCAGATTTTAACTAAATCAAGGGCCATAACTTCGGTGTTAGCTATGCGATTTGGTTGGTTTTCGAACTTGCCCAAGCTTTTATTAATATTAACAATCTGGTAAAGTTGGGTAAACATCGGATGAAAAATAAAGGCCCTATCGCCTTAACGCCCCAAAATACAGCAATTTTATCTTAATCAAGTGCCATACCACTGGTGTACTGGTCTGATCTGGATTGTCTTCGAACTCTTTTGAAGTAAGTTTCATTAGTATTAACAATCTGGTAACTTTTGGAAAATATCAGATGAAAAATGATGGTCCTATCGTGCTAAAGAGGCCAATTTATATCATATTTCAGAAAATCAAGGGCTATAACTCCGATGTAAATGGTCCGATCTGTCTGGCTGTTCCTTAAACTCGTCCGAGCTTTCATTGATATCAACAATCTGTTAAAATTTGGTATAGATCGAAAGGAAAATAAAGGCCCTATCGTGTTAATGACCAAAAGTTAACGGACGACGGACGAACAACGGACGACGGACAATTCGCCATCCCATCAGCTCTGCTGGCCTTCGAACAGTAGAGCTAAAAACGATATCCTAAAATATGCAGCCATTATTCCCACAACATTCTCGATTTGAAATTATTCATAACTTTAAAAAGAATGTCATAAACAAAGACAACATCAACATATGTATTGAATGCTTTCAAATCGAGTATCAACATGCAACATAACAGCGATGTTTATGCCGATGTTGTCAATTCAGTCAACAACGAAAGGCTGGCATTTTAGTGTATCAAGGTAATGCCATATTTTCTGTAAAACATGCTATTTCAACAATTGATAGTCTATCGGTATCCAATCCCCATGCTTGATTCGTTTTCATGCATATCATTGAAATTGTGTGAATTGACGTCACTAGCTAGTAACGTTTTTATTTACTCAATGACGTCATTCAACTACTGACGATAGCGATATCATTGTATGTAGATAACATAACATGTCAATTCAATGACCCCGTTTGTGTTCACCTAATCATTATATGAAATACAGCCACTGTTATAAAACACTGTATGACGAACTAAAAATGATAATGTGATTATGTGAGTTACAACATTGTTCAAAAACTAGTTGCGTTGAATATTATAATTGCGATCACGGAAGAGCGCTTAAGCGAGAACTCATACCTGGTGTGTACTTTGATAAATGTACAAATGAACACGATTTGAATTAGGTTTCCATACACAATACCAAAAAGACTATCACTATACATACGTGATTACAAATAATATCTGAATCAGGTATTCAAAACAATACAAAATAGTTTCACTGACAGTGGATATCGATTTGTAAAGATAGTATTGTATTTGCTAAAGGCTATTTTCATAACACATTCAGCTATCCTTTATACAGATGTTGGGTGTATTTATGATTTCTTCATATCTCTATGGCGAGGAAAATAACACATACTTATTATACAGTATGTTCTGGATGGAAGGGTCGGATATTAACTTTGCATTTAAGCTTTTTTTCTGATCAGTAGAGTATATGATTATAATATTGCAACATTTTTAAACATATATGGAATGCTAATATAATAATTCCATTACATCAGCTCAGAAGCAGTCAGTCTGTAGCAGTATGTGATGTAAGTATGGTACATAGTAATATTTAGATAGGATTTCATATGTTATGGCAGGAGGATTCTAGGTTATATCGATTAGGTCTCGCGTTTTAGTGGTTGAACGTGATCACATTCCTACAACCTGTGTTGGCTGGGGTTCCCCAAAAATCGGAAAATGGTTTCAAATTTAAGCGCTAAATTGTGTCAAATTTACGAGGCAGTTCTACATTTTATAACGCACATGATGCTTGTATACAAATATTTCCATGTTGGTGTTTAATTAATTATTTAATTTGCAGTGTTAATGTTATACGACTAAGTACAGATTTACCGAAACATGAATAGCAAATGACACTTAAATAATAAAACCAATAACTTATGCAAACGTCTCCAGAACACATCCTAATTCTCATCTCTGACACTAGCATGTACCTTTTATAAAAAAGGTTCAGTATCGTTGAAGCTTTGTCAACGTGTACAACATTATATTAATAGCAATAACAATGTACCATAATCATATGACGCTGCAAGATGTTTGGTGTGGTTGCGGGTGTTCCCATAAGGAAGACAATTAAGTAGTTTTGAGTTAAATTACGGTATTGTAATTTAAAGTCAACGTATGCACACAAACTTGGCAGACCAGCGTTATAATGCTCACAACTTAGGGAGGTTCCTTTAACATTTCCGTAGGGCCTACTAGATTATTTGTATTAATTAAGAGCTTTTGCCTTTCAGTGAGTTGTATAATGTATACAATGTTACACTATTCTGTATAGTTTGTTTATACAATAAGGTCATAATTAGCTAATCAGTTAATCCTATACAGACCCTCAAACATGTACAATGTTGCTCCTCGTGTGATGTACATTATAATGAGTGATGTTGATAACACAAAGGTTATCATTGAAAATTGAAGGAGCTGTTTACCTAAATTCGTTAGATATTCATAAACACACATATGAGTTTTCTTATTCGTCTAACCCTGTACTATTAATATCTTTGAAAACACGGCGTGCTTAAATCCAGGCATTTGTATTGATCAGCATTAATAATCAATAACTATATATTAACAACAATAACACAATGCTTGAGAAATGTTGGTATTTTCCTTTTCGGTAGGTGTAACACAATTTATTTTTTTTTTAATGAATTCGGAATTCACTATTTTATATTGTAAATCAAACTTATTAATATTATTGTAGATTAATACTAATGGCTTCTGGAAACATACCGTTAAGAGCACAGTTAAATACGGTATTCATGGTAAGTTGTTCTGTCAACTTTGGGTCGAATGTTAAAAGTGTACAATTAGTGCAAATGCATTACACGAATTATATGATACGTATATCTTGTTCAACGTGCTTGTAAAATAAACTTGAGTTTAACCGAGTTGTTTTTTTACACCGCTGTGTTTTATTTTATAATATTTTGTTAGAATGTTCACTGCAGATGACGCGACCACCTCACATGCGGTAAATCAAGAGTTCCATCCCAGCCGGGTCATACCAAAGGTTGTGTACACATGTTATTAGTAGCGCCGTTGCTTGACGTTCAGCATATACAGCGTATTCTATGACTATGCGGACCAGTGTCAGTATAATTGGACTAGTTGCGAGGAGGGGGAGGGTATCATCTCATGTGTCTACGGTGTGATATACCAGTGTGGCAGCACTGTACAACTGAGCATTGAGCTTACTGCTAAAACTAGACACCATAGTGATATGACCCCACCCCCCTCCCCCCACACACACACACAAACACTATATAACTGAGCATTGAGCTAACTGTTACAACTAGACACCGTTGCTACAACTAGACACCGTAGTGATATGACCACCTCACCCCACCCACACCTCCCTCACAAAAATACACACTATAAAGCTGAGCATTGAGCTTACTGCTACAACTAGACACCGTAGTGATATGACCCCCACCCACTCATACTATAAAGCTGAGCATTGAGCTTACTGCTACAACTAGACACCATAGTGATATGACCCCCACCCACTCATACTATAAAGCTGAGCATTGAGATTACTGCTACATATAGACACCGTAGTGATATGACCCCTTCCCCCAAAACCTCTCCCCACACAAACACTATAAAGCTGAGCATTGATTTTACTGTTAAAACTAAACACCGTATTGATATGACCCCCTACACACTCACACTATAAAGTTGAGCATTGTGCTTACTGCTACAACTAGACAGTGTAGTGATATGACAACCGCACCCCACCCCAATCCCGCACACACACGCTATAACGCTGAGCATTGAGCTTACTATTACAACTAGACACGGTAGACATATGACAACACCCACACATACACTATAAAGCTGAGCGCTGAGCTTCTGCTACAACCAGAGACCATAGTGGTAGGCACCAAACACACTATAACGCTGATCATTGAGCTTACTGCTACAACTAGACGCCGTAGTGATACACCCACACACATAATACAAAGCTGAGCGTTGAGTTTACTGCTACAATTAGAAACCATAGTGATATGACCACCGCCCCCACACCGCCAGACACTATAAAGCTGAGCATTAAACTTACTGCTACAACTTGACACCGTAATGATATAATCCCCCTCCCCACACAAACACTATAAAGCTGAGCATTGAGCTTACTGCTACAACTAAACATCGTAATGATATGACCCACGAACACACTCATACTTTCAATATGAGCATTGAGCTTACTGCTACAACTAGACACCGTATTGGTATGACCCCCGTCCCCACACAAACAAACACACTGTAAAGCTGAGCATTGGGCTTACGGCTACAACTTGACAGCGTAGTGATAAGCCGTCTCCCACAAACACACAATAAAGCTGAGCGTTGAGCTTACAGCTACAACTAGACACCGTAGTGATATGACAACCGCACCCCACCTCCCCCCACCCACACACACACACTATAAAGCTGAGCATTGAGCTTACTGTTACAACTAGAAACCGTAGTGGTAAGTCCCCAACACACTATGACGCTGAGTATTGAGCTTACTGCTACAACTAGACATGGTAGTCATATGACCACCCTCACACATACACTATAAAGCTGAGCGCTGAGTTTCTGCTACAACTAGACATCGTAGTGATATGACTCATTCACATACACACATACCATAAACCAGAGCGTTAGGCTTACTGCTACAACTAGACACCGTAGTGATACGACCCCCACCCCGACACACACACTCACACTGTAAAGCTGAGCGTTGAGCTTACTGCTACAACTAGACACCGTAGTGATATGACTCCCTCACATACACACATACCATAAAACTGAGCATCGGGCTTACTGCTACAACTAGACACCGTAGTTATATGACTCATTCACATACACACATACCATAATACTGAGCGTTGGGCTTACTGCTACAACTAGACACCGTAGTGATACGACCCCCCACCCCCACACACACACTCACACTGTTAACCTGAGTGTTGAGCTTACTGCTACAACTAAACACCGTAGTGACATGATCTCCCCAACCACACATATATTATACAGCTGAGCGCTGGGCTTACTGCTACAAATTGACACCGTAGTGATATGACCATCCTCCACCCCTCACACACAGACACACACACTTACACTATAAAGCTGAGCATTGAGCTCACTGCTACAACTAGACCCCGTAGTGATATGACACCCCAAACAGCAGCTGAGCATTGATCTAACTGCTAACTGCTACAACTAGACACCGTAGTGATATGCCCCCCCCCCCCCACACACACACTATAAAGCTGACCATTGATTATAATGTTAAAACTACACTACACACCGTATTGATATGAACATCCAAAAACCCCCACCCAATATAAGGCTGAGCATTGAGATTAAAGCTAAAACTAGACGTTAACTGCTACAATTAGACACCGTAGCGATATGCTCTCCCTTCTCCCCTACACACACACTATAAAGCTGAGCACTGATTTTACTGTTAAAATTGAAATGACTCCCCTACACACTCACACTATAAACTGAGCATTGAGCTTACTGCTACAAATAGACACCGTAGTTATATGAACATCCCCCAAACACAAACACTATAAAGCTGAGCATTTAGCTTACTGCTAGAACTAGACACCGTATTAATATGGCCATCCCCCACGCACAAACACTATAAAGCTGAGCATTGAGCCAACTGCTACAACTAGACACTGTAGTGATATGCCTTCCCCCCACACACACTATTAAGCTGTGCACTGATTTTTCTGTTGAAACTACACACCGTATTGATATGACCCCTACACACTCACACTATAAAGCTGAGCATTGAGCTTACTGCTACAAATACACATCGTATTAATATGACCATCCCCCACACACTATAAAGCTGAGCATTGAGCTTACTGCTACAACTAGACGCCGTAATAATATGATCATCCCCCACCTCCACACACTATAAAGCTGAGCTTTGAGCTTACTGCTACAACTAGACACCGTAGTGATACCCGCCACACACACTATGAAGCTGAGCGTTGAGCTTACTGCTACAACTAGACACCGAAGTGATATACACCCACCCCAACACACTACATAGCTGAACATTGAGCTTTCTGCTACAACTAGACACCGTATTGATATGATCCCCGCACACACACTATCAAGCTGAACGTTGAGCTTACTGTCACCACTAAACACCGTAGTGATATGCCCCCACCTCCCCCAAACACACTATAAAGATGAGCATTGATTTTATTGTTAAAATTTATATGACTCCTCTACACACTCACACTATAAACTGAGCATTGAGCTTACTGCTACAAATAGACCCGTAGTTATATGACCATCCCACCACACACAGACACTATAAAGCTGAGCATTGAGCTTACTGCTACAACTAGACACCGTATTAATATGACCATCCCCCACACACAAACACTATAAAGCTGAGCATTGAGCTAACCGCTACAACTAGACACCGTAGTGATATGCCTTCTCCCCCCCCCCCCCCCCCACACACACTATAAAGCTGTTCACTGATTTTACTGTTGCAACTACACACCGTATTGATATGACCCCTACACACTCAGACTATAAAGCTGAGCATTGGGCTTACTGCTACAAATACACATCGTATTAATATGACCATCCCCCATCCCCCCGCACACTATAAAGCTGAGCATTGAGCTTACTGCTACAACTAGACGCCGTAATAATATGACCATCCCCCACCTCCACACACTATAAAGCTGAGCATTGAGCTTACTGCTACAACTAGACACCGTAGTGATACCCGCCAAACACACTATAAAGCTGAGCATTGAGCTTTCTGCTACATCTAGACACCATATTGATATGATCCCCGCACACACACTATCAAGCTGAGAGTTGAGCTTACTGTCACCACTAAACACAGTAGTGATATGCCCCCACCTACCCCCCACCCCCCCACACACACTCACTATAAAGCTGATCATTGCGCTTACTGCTACAACTAGACACCGTAGTGATATGCCCCTCCCCCTACGCTATAAAGGGTACTATTGAGCTGAATGCCACAACTAGACTTGCCTTGATATGACCCCACCCCCACACATACAATTCATGCAATTTGTAGAGATCTCTATAATACCATACCAATGTTTCGTGGGGTTGTCCCTACGAACTTTAAGAAGTAATTAAACACAAGAGTATGCAATTGTGTGTGTACATACTGTTTTGCGGAAATGTGTCTATCAAGTAAACGACAAAGTATCATGTCTTGAAGTATACTTAAGAAATAGAACATCGTTTACTGTGAATTATCGTTTAATATATCACGGTTTGGAGTTCAATTGTAAACAATAATATCACGAGCCCGAAGGGCGAGTGAAATAATTGTTTACAATTGAACGACAAACCGTGATATATTATAGATAATTCACCGTAAACGATGTTCTATTTCTATTCTAATACCCCTAAAATGTGAAAATAACGCAAACTTCTGAAATCTTTCGCATTGCTTTGCTTGCTCTCCTAACGTTGCATACGTTACAATGCGGAATGCGCAATGCGCAATGCTTATTCTCCTAACGTTGCAAACGTTACAGTGATATATCGTTCAATATAACGAGATATTTTAAACTAGGCTATATAGTGCGGGTGTATTAGAATAATGAATAGTATTGTTTCACTTAAAGGCATGTCGTTAAGCAAAGGTGTTTTGCTAAGCAATTCATTATAATTTCTAATAAATTCATGTATAACCTATTTTAAAAAAAAACGTCTGTGTAAAAATAGTTTGTGGTTTTTCCATTTTGGAAGGGCTTCTTCAAACTATTATTGTAATTGATAACTTTTGACTATATGATAAACTGTAAAACAATGCAAATAATCTCAAAACATAAAGTGTACACTAGTACTTACGTGGTGTTATAGTATATGCTATATCCGACTGCTCATGTTTGCAAACTCGGTCTGACTGCCAATGTCAAATAGATAACCTGGTGATAATATAACCACACTATCTATGTCATATTGGAGGGTCTGTTGGGGAAATGTCTAGATATTTTAAAAAGATTAGCACACATTTAATATTAGTTAAAACGTATTCGATAATTCATGCGGGCATTCGCCATTTACGCATTTTGTGTTAAATATATTATGTATCTAATAGTATGATATATTCTTTAAGTTTTCCTATTGGCAACAATTCACAGAAGGCTGTACCCCTTCCACAAGTATACATTCAAATATTCTCGCAAGGCAATATCTTGGCGGCACAATCAAACTCCACCGCCTGAACCAACCGTGACATAAACATAACATAGTTGACAATATGCAAACAACATTGGAACGGTCATAACAAAATCCGATGTTTTTTCTCACATACATGAAGGCAATATTTATATTCATACACACAAAGATAAATGATATGCAATGGTTCCTTAGTGATATATTAATAACTGTGTATTAAGCAATTACATAATACGATATTCAGGTTACAAACAATGATCTAAATATTCAACTAGCCTGAAAGAATATATCGTAGATATTATATCGTAGATATATAATAGATTTATCACAAAATATAGATCTATGCATGTCAACAGGCGTAAATGGCGAATGCAACAAAGCGTTGAAATTGGTCACTAACATCGCTGTCGTATAGTCACGGTAGACATGTTAGTAAAGTTAGAGAAAAATATATTATAATGCTGGACAATGAATAACGGATAATGGACTTATAAGTGTGTATAGGACAAGAGACTGACTAACTAGTCAAACAAATAGATTACTTCCCTTAGATTGAAACAGATAATAAAATAGAGTATACTAATGGAAACAGAAACGACATGCTGGATCAATGTATACTTTGTTCTTTATTCATGTGAAGTTCAAGATATTCGACCCTATGACATGTGTGATGTCATATCTTGCCTTTGTATATCTTTGTAATTATTGGTTGTTTCTGTGCGTGTTTTTGGTTGACTGTTGCCATTGAATGCTAATTTTCATTTTCGATTTTTATACCTGCTTTGATTCCGAACGTAGCCGGATTGACTTATCTTGTTGGAATGCATTATTGGCGAAATTATGTGGCATAAATGTGACGTTTTCTAAAATATATATTTTGAGAAATACCTGTTTTCAGAGCTTATGCACTTTATGTATCGTAAACAATAATATATAGTACATAGCAAACGTATTTAAACACGCGCGCATTTCTACAAGTTGTTCTACTAGTTGTTTTATCTCAGACATACTTGCAATAAGTTCCCTTTGTTTATCTTTTATATTATTTTATTTTAATGGAATAAAATAATACCCCATTCACTTACACTACAACGACACCGAACATACCAGTCCTAGCATTATATACCCCGGTTGTATGTGCTGAACGCCAAGCAAGTGAGTCATGCCAATGATCGAACAGACTACATCCCTCATTCGAGACGAACGCTAAGATCGAAAATGTTTATACTCATAGCAGTGTATATAGTCTGGTATGTATAGAAATAATTGTAGACTTCCGGAAGAAAGCTTGACACTTTGCATCTTTGAACTTTAGGGTATGACCTTTAAATAAAATACAGGAGACACGTCAGGGGACAACTGTGTCCTGCAGCACATATTGATGTACTCAAGACGCGTGATTGGACGCCGTTTTGTCTGTTTTATATAGAACTTGCATAAGACCCCTTTTTCGTTTGGATAAGCGACTTGCATGAATGGACCATTATTTCTGAAAAGTATGTCGTACACTACTTTTCTAGCTGTCATTATTGTTCTTTTGGCAATAATTAGTCTTTTGTCGTTTTACCTTGCCCATACCCTATTGTCTGCTTTTCGTCTGGGCTCATAAAATGAACCAATGTCTCGTCACCAGTAATGAAGTCATCAAACACCTTTTAGTTATATTCAGGAAACCTTTTCAGGAGTTGTTTTGCCATTTTTAATTTAACACGCTTCTGGTCATCAGACATTAAATGTGGGATGCACCGGGCACTTATTTTCCTAACATTAAGAATTTTCTGGAGAATACTAAACCCAAGTTGGTCATGTGTGCTATCTGTCTAACAGTATAACGCGCGTCTTTATCACAGATTGACTTGATTTTTTTCAATAATAGATTTGACGACTGCAGACTTTGGTCTACCAGTATGTTTGGTATCTTCGACCGACTCCTGACCAGAGGTGAATGTAATTACTCACCTGCAAACCGTTGACTATGACATTTGAGTATTCCCATAAATACTACAAAATTTCATCATGTATGGGTTTTTGACTTGAAACTGAGTTTACATAGAGCCTTTATCCAAGCCCGTATTTCGCTAACTTTGTTGTTTCTGTCATTTATAACGCAGTGTATATGAATGCATCGCAAAGCAATATACATTACAAATGAACCGGTCTATGGATTTCAATGATATTTATACACAATGTCCACGAATGTTCATTCCACCTTTTCGTATTGGTTGAAACATGTACGAGGGTGCTTCAAAAAGTTCTGTCACTAGGCATATATCCTTTGAACTGGATATTACACTGAGATAAAGTAGTGTATTTATAGTACTACTGGGTTCGCTCTCTTAAATTCCACAACAAAAATGAAAACTGTCCTTTTATTTATATCCCTGAATTACCTCCCCCTAACACACCTTTTGGATACTGGCATCTCTGAAAATGTCCTTGTTACAAAACGTTGTAAACATTATTTGAATTATTCTATGCTTTTAAGTTTTCTTGTACTCCATCTGTTGTTATTCGCCCATGATCCATGAAAATGATTGTGAAGGATTCGGAATGGTTTTGCTGCAAACTAGATATGAGTGAATGCATATCCCTTAATTTTAGCAGAAATAACATTGATTTTCTTCATTTTGATTACGGAAATATTATCATATCTTTTGAATGTCGTAATTGTTCTCAGAGTATTGATATGTTTTCATATTTCTTTCCAAATCCTAGTCCTTCGGTGTTTAAATTTCATATTCAACACATTAATGGTGAATTTTGTACAATGTTTAGTGAAAATATTGATCATCCAAAAACGCTATTTCAGAAGACTGCCCTTCCATTTAATGTCCATTTATCATTAAATTAATTTTACACGTTAGCTTAAAATGTTAGTATCTAAGACAATGCCTTTTTCTCTACCATGCTTAAATTCTGAATCTTGTAATGTACATATATAACTGGTAATGCATGAGAAATGTCAAAGGTATTTAAAAAAGTAACAATTAACGTACTTGAAAAAACTCAGGACGAAAATGCCTCAGTGTATATAAGTGATGTGTATTAAATGTTCCATAACGTTCGTCGCACAAAAGATACATCATTTATTTTAAAATCAATGGAATGGTGTTGCAATTTTCTTTCATTTAATACCAAACATCAACAACGAGCACATACTTGTTACAACGCGTTAGTGACAGAACTTATTGAATGACCATCGTAAAGCACGTGCTCAGCAAATATTCAAAGTTAAAACAGCACCTCTCTGGGAAGAGATATGCAACCAGAACAGCCATGGGTTCCGCGATTTATCAGTGCCTCTAACCATGCAGAAAGATAGAAATGAACTTATTTCTTCTCTTTGGTGAATGCTTCTTCCTTCGTTCTTTCGACGTCGAAACTATACAACTATATATTTTGTTATTTGTTCGTTCGACCCGGAAACGACGCAGACATATGCTTCGATAATTTGGTATTTCACCCTGAAAGGACTAATTTACGAACATGGCAGAAAACAGACACCATAGATGTGTGTCAATTACAATTATGCGGTGGATATTTTTATTTTTTTATTTTGTTTTGTTGGTGAAGCGCATGACCAATGCTTGTGAGAACTTGCTTCATGGACAACACAGAGCTAAATAGTATTAAATGTCGAAAATACCAATCTGAAACGGATAGGTTACTAAATATTTAGAAAGGAAACACATCTTCCTTGTCATTAAACATCTGTGTGGAGTCAAAAACTGATGAAAGATGACGAAATGAAGTAGTACATAAAAATTAATGTAAATATATAAAGATAAAACTATTTACAAATAAAGGATGATAATAACAAATATGGTAGTAATATAAACTATATATGTAAATATATGTTAACAAATTCCCATGAACGGGTATATAAATAAGTAAATATATATATGAACATATTATAAAGAGTTATATTGTCTGATTTCTATCAGGAAATCTAAAACAAGACAAAAACAAGACTAAAACAAGACTAAAATCTAAAGTATAAATTAACTCTTTCATAGTATTAACATTGTAGTACCTTTGAAGCATAGGATCAAAGTATACACATTCCAACAAGATTTGTTTGCCGTTAACGCTGCAAAGCAGGGTATACATTCTGGTAATTGCTCACCTTGTAATACATATGAATGTGCCCTATCCTGCACCGGGCTAGAACAATTTCTTCTCGACGAATGGTTCTTCTAGAAGAACGCCATTTCACCGAATAACTGTTTTACTGAATGTAGTTTATTGTTAACTGACAAATCCCAAGCGGCTTGCCAAGAGTTACGAATATATGTGTTAATACAACTTATAGGTGTTGTCCATTTTCCCTCATATCCCCTATGCTACCGTGTAAATTGCGATAAAGGTTCATTTTTTTAAATTCACATGTATTTCTTCATTAATCGGGCTTCTGAAACTGAACGTTGTAAAACGTGAACCAATATAGCACTTCCTTTCGTTCATGGTATGCTAAGTTCCATTTCTTATAGATATCTGAAATATAACCTGTACAGATTCTGCATGTTTTCGTGTGCTTAAAACACCAGAATTCGTGAAAGGCGGTGTTTTGATTGTACGCGCCATTATAACACACAGTTCAGATGTTGTACTTGGCTATTAAATGATCGTGGGTGGGTGCTTTTTAAACTTCGTCTATTACACTCACTCACACATTCCAAAAGATCCAAGCCTTCAAAACCATGTTCATTAGCTCGACCATTTTCTAGTCAATTCGAATTGTTTTTAAAGAACAGACAATTTTGCGGTTTTCAAAATGTATATTAGAATTAATGCACAGAAAACGAATAACATGTACTTCTAAAATGATTGGTCAATACTTCAGAAGTGGTCAAAGATTATGTTACTCTACATTATCATTCTATATGACTACTTAAAGCTACAGACGCTATATATAAAATAGTATAGTCATTTAATATGAACGAGTCACGGGTGAAGTCGTTTCAATTTGACGAGCAATCAAAAAGTCAGTACTACACAAATGGTTGGTGTTACTCTACATTATCATTGTATATATAGAGGATCTTGCATGAGTACTCATTCATTATTGAATTTATTAAACGAGTTGGCAAAATGATATAATGCGAGGCTCTTGCCGAGCATTATATTAATTTTGCTAACGAGTTTAATAAATTCAATAATAAAGGAGAACGAATGTTATATTCTATTTAGCAAATAACTAACACATCGACTTTTTATTGCATTTTGCCTGTCGCTTTAACATGCGAAACCGACATAAACCGTGAAAATTGGATCATAGTCATTGTCTATTTTTTTTGACAGCGAATACTAAGCTTATTATTGGCATACTTATACAACTAGTGGTATATCGAACATATAGAATGGTGTTAATCCACTCCCACATCGTAAGTTATGTGATAAAATGAGATATAGGGTCCTAAGACTACTTAAAGCTACAGTAGATATACATAAAACAGTATTAACTCAAGAATATGAACGAGTCATGGGTGAAGTAGTTTCAATTCGACGAGCAATCAAAAAGTCAGAATTGATGTGTAAAATATTACATTTAATCTAGCCTTCGTTCAGGTAACATCGATCAATACACGTCTTCCGATTATATATAAAAAATAGCTGCCCAGAACCGGGATTTGAACCAGTAACGTTTCGTTTTTATATGTTCGCTGTTTATGTAGATCTAACCACTAGGCCGCGTATACGTTGGTACGCTGTAGCACTTGCAACACTAAATAAGTATTATGCAAGAGCAGACACGCGCACAAACTTATCATCCGTACATTAAAAAATTGAGATAACGTTGTTTTGAAATGGAATCCTTGTTTTAAGTTTGATAAAATATTTTATTGCATCCCGCATGGTTAATTTACATGTGCGACATGATGTACAATATACTGATACGTCTGAGGTATAATGTATGAAGTTATATTGCATTATAATAAATGATACTAAATATACCATATGTTAAAGAAGCCTCTGTAGTTCAGTGGCTAGAACGACAGTCTGTAACTGATTGTCAATTAGAACATCGTGTGTTGAAGTCCCTTAAGAGGCAAACTTGTGTTCTTCTGCAAATTATAATGCTACCTGTACGATGTGCACTACTCGATGTCTATACAGTAAATGATGTCCTGCGTTAAATTTGATCGCTTAAATACCCGATTACGCCATGAGTTGGTGAACATGAAGTTACGAAGAAAGACACGCCCATAAAGAAGAAAGCTATTTAAATGCAGGGTCTGTATCTTTAACGTTTAGATTATAAATTGGATACAATTACATTTTAATAGTTTGTATTATAAGCATCTACCAATCATACCGCCGACTGCTTCGTCAATGTTTACCAGTTACGGAAATCGACGAGGACCTTACACGTGCAATCGGAATTATTTATCACAGAAACCACTCATTTACACAGTAGACGAACGCTACTGTACTCCCGGCGGAAGTTGTGTTTTGTGAGTCGATGGATTTGTTGAGCAGCAATGTGTGTGCGGCGTGACCTTGCTAGTGTTTCGTAAGTTTAGTTAATTCTTTACCTTTTTAGTGCGGTTTCTTTTCCACTGGCAGTTTAACATACTTTACTGGTGTCTCTTGCCTAAGCACGTCAATTGAAATGGCGTGTAAAAGCCAAAAATCAAATGAAAACATCGTCATCAAATGAAAAATGTGTGTACCGGGTGTAAACATTTGATCCCAAAACAGTCAATTTAAGATTATTTGTTATAAAACCACACATAAACAGTAACAATAACATCTTTGAAAAGGGAAAATAGGTATAGGTATACTCAGTTTCTCGTTCATGTAGCTGTTTTTTATGGTTGAAATGGATCGTAGTGTCCACATCAACTGTACTCATAGTTGCAGGTTCGGTGTATTGTAGTTGCGTTGAGCATCCAAACGTGTGTACTCCTAGTTGGGTTAAATCCTATCGATACGTAGCCGATAACGGAAACATTTGATACATTTATTCATGTTTATGAATGTTTCTAACCCACTAATGTGGGCTTAATTTCAATAAAGAAATAACTGATACACTGAGTAGATTAAAATATGACTATCAGTGGCAACTTGTGTCAGTATGTTTAGGCTGACACCCTTTTTTGGGGTAGATTGTCATATGTAAGTCAGATTAAGTTCGTCCGTGCGTCTGTATCCTACACTCTCTTAACTAGACCAGCACTGATTTCGGTAAAACATCGAGTTGACATACACAAATAAGTATACTCAATGTTTAGTAAAAAATAACTATAACCAACGGACAACGTCTGAAACTACAACGAACAGCGCACACATACATGTACATATATAACGAACTGTGACATACAGAATAAAACAGCATACATACGTTTTCTGTTTCAGGTAATTATGGATGAAATAAGGTGCTACTATTGCTCAAAAAGGTCACAGGACTTTGCGGAGATAATTGACCATTCAATTGCCTACCACAACACAGAAGAGTTGAAAATTAAATATGTTACTTCATCTGGACCAAACACACAACACATCCAAACCAGGAATTACCATATTGTTCCATTAGATAGATCTTTATTTCCAATTTCCAATAGGCTTAAAAGCCCATGAGGATACAAAATTCAATTACAAAGCATGACAACAGTGTAGTTATTACAAACAATACATGTTCAAATATGCAGTTTATCTTAACTGAGCTGATACAATGAGAAGGCGTTTACATAACACTTCCTTGCATAAATAAATTACAATTCATCACAATTTCCCTAGCACATATATTACATACATTATATTCAGAAATAGCTAATTTCTGTATAGTTTTTCATTTCGTAACTTAAATGCTTTTAAAACAAAGGTACACAGTTTGCGAATATATATCTTATTTTGTGAGTTTAGTAATTCCAGAAACTTGATCATATTTGGTCTCTTATAAAAATATTTAGGAATATATTGCTTCCTTAACATTATGTATGTTTGGCATTCCAACACAAAATGAAATTCATCTTCAAGTTTATTACAAAATACACATATTCTATCGCTTACAGGAATTCTATTTGGATTAACCCACCTACCGGCTTCAATTTGCAGTCTATGAGATGACACCCGTAATTTAGTTAGTGCTTGACACATTTTGAAAACATTTATATTATCTAGATATGATTGAAACTGAAACTTGGCAATGTTTATATAAAAAACTGCTCTAGTAGAATTTTCTAATCGACTATGCCAATTCTGAACAAAATTGTCATTTAACCTTTGCTTTAATATTGCAAGAATTTTTTTATCGTTACCAACACTTTGTTGTAACCATGCATCATAAAACCCAAGCGAGGACAATAAGTGTTTCAACTGGGAAACCCAGTTTATTTTTTGAGGATATATTTCACAGTCATTAAACAGCATGTTATAAACAATTTTTACATACTTACGATCATGTACTCTCATGATTTTTATCCAATATTTAATTATTATAAAATATCTTCTTGTAATAAATGATGTTCTGCCAAGTTCACCATATATGAAATCATTTTGAGTTGTCTTCTTAACACCCAAAATGTGTTTACAAAATTGTAAATGCACTCGTTCAATTGATATAGCTTGCACAAATCCCCACACTTCACAACCATAGTTTAAAATTGGAGTTATCAATTTATCAAACAGATCTAACTTATGCTTTGGGGATATAAATGTAAATTTGTATAAATATCTATTCATTTTAAAAATGGCTTTTTGCGCTTGACCAGCAAGAGTAGTTTGTGCTTCTGCTGAAGACCCTCCAGTAGAAAAGACTATACCTAAATATGTGAACTTACTAACTATATCTAATTGGGCACCATCATATATAAAAACTAAATTTCGTGGTAGCATTGCGCCCTTTCTAAATTCCATAACTTTTGTTTTAGTACAATTTACTTTCACTCTCCATTCTTTACAATAGCTAGATAGTATATTAAGTCCATTTTGTAACTCTGCTGCAGTGTTAGCAAACAAAACTATATCATCTGCATATAACAGCATAAACATCTTAAACATATTAATATCTAAACCTTCAAAGCCACTATGTATGAATGCATCTTCTATATCATTTAAATACATAGAAAACAACAATGGAGATAGGCACTCCCCTTGCCGAACGCCAAGTACACAGTCAAATTCATCGCTCAACTGGTTACAGTATTTAACTTTAGACTTAACACATGAGTACATTGATTTAATGATATCAAGAATGTTTCCCCGAATACCGAACTTTGTTAATTTGTACCATAAATTATCACGCACAACATAGTCAAAAGCTTTAGTAAAATCAACAATCGCACAATACAATTTCTTTCCTTGATTTAAAATATGTGTAATTAATCCACTTAAAACAAATATATTATCAACAGTACTCATGTTCGATCTAAATCCAGCTTGTGCTTCAATTAGAACGCTGTATGTTTCTGCCCACTCCGATAATCTATTATTTAGTGTACGTGTAAATAATTTGCCCAAACAGCTTAATAAAGTAATACCACGGTAATTTTCTACATCATTAATATTGCCCTTTTTGTGAAGAGGAATAACATACCCTTCTGACGAGACTTCTGGAAAATACCCAACCTCAAACACTTTATTAAACATTTTACAAATAACTGGTGATAAAATAGTTTTACCATGAATGAACATTTCATTTAATAACATATCAGGTCCAGACGATCGATTTGAATTCAGTTGCTTAATTGATTTTATAATCTCATCCTCA
Source organism: Cyrtodaria siliqua (assembly GCA_037043455.1). NCBI lineage: Eukaryota > Metazoa > Mollusca > Bivalvia > Adapedonta > Hiatellidae > Cyrtodaria > Cyrtodaria siliqua. The sequence goes on from JAWPHD010001659.1 coordinate 199,881, forward strand.
GTAAAATTCACATTCAACTCTTCAAACATTATGTTAAATTCATTATTTTCATACCGTTCATTAAAATATACAACATCTTCATCTGGAACAAAGAACTCGTTATTTGGACTATTAATAGCTTTAAAATATTGTTCAAAAGAAGCCAATGGTATATTTGTTGGCTTAAGTCTCGATGCTTCTTTTAACATATTCCAATATAATTTTGCATTTTTATATCTTGCGTTTACAAAAGCAGCTGTTTTCACTCGATCATAATCCGTCCTACAATTTCTAACAGTAGATTTATAAAGTGACCGAGCTTTAACCATATTAATTCTATTTATGTCACTTTTACTTTCTCTATATTTATTCAACTTTTGTAAAAAGAGAAACTTACTTTCATGACACTCATCATTATACCACGGGTTTACTTTTTTATTGTTAAATACAGGAATATCCGCTTTAACATCGCTATTACAACTAAATCTGCGCTTAAAAATTGGTGAAGAAACATCTTCAATAATGGCATTAAAAGTATGAATACATGAATTTATATCCCCACTATTCGTACACTGTTCTATTTTTTCATTTAAAGCATTCAAATTACCACTAATTTCTTCTGTATTGAAACTCTCAATAAAATCACACTTCTTATCGTTGTTCCATACATATTTATAACTTAATCTTTCATAACTGTTGTTTACGAGCGACGGCTCATTGTTTGGATTACAAATATTTAAAGAAAATGTTATTAAACAATGGTCCGACAAAATATTTGGCTCTCCAACTTCAAACTCACTAGCATGTGTTAATAGATTCTGCGACGACAAAACATAATCCACTACTGAACTACCCCTACTGCCTACACAAGTATAGCGACCGACACCTTTATCATTGCCAAATCTACCGTTTAAAATACGCAAAGAACTCTGTTTACACAAATCTAATAAAAGTAACCCATTGTTATTCACATGACCCTTATCCTCAGAATAACGCAGCAATTCAATATCAGAAATATAATCATCAGGCAACATATGCATATGAACATTGTTATCGTTTATGACAAAATCAAAATTAGTGGATGTACGACTATTAAAATCCCCGAGAATTAACATTTTGCACTCATTTATACTTTTATTTTCAATACATGCAATAGATTCTAATAAGCGATCAAAAATATTGGTTTCAACCATTGCCTGGCGGCTACTATCATCGGGTAATACATAGGTTAAACAAATATATAAATCACTACTAAATGATAATATTTTACCCTCAATTTTTACCCAAATAATATCATCATCACTAAGGTATACCAATGTGTCCTTCGAGACATAATCATGTCTGATATATACCGCTATACCGCCTGAGTTACGCTTACACGATTTCTTATTTTCAGTCCTATGTAATATGTAGCAATCAAAATCATCAACATTAACATCAGAATATTCATCAGTCCATGTCTCTGTAAACAACACAATATCACTTGATTTAAAAATATCATTTAGCTCAACACTTTTCAGTTTATTTGTTCTCTTTGTAACTAGTCCTTGAATGTTCATAAGCGAAAAACGCAACTTCACCTTCTCATTGTTTACCTACTGGTTATTTTCATTTGTGTCATGTATGTCATGATCCTGGATATCCCCAATCTGTCTATTTTTAGATAGGCGGGAAGCCCGTTCACGACTTTGTGACTCGTTGACCTCATTTCTCTTGTATACCACTGATGACTGTGAGCGGTGCACGTACCGACTTTCTCCGCGAACCCTTGCACGAGAAACACGTGAACTGTATACTTCCTCAGGTAGAGTCTCTTTATTTAAAACCTGTTAGATATAAAGAAACAGAACAAATTAATCACTCCTAACTCGTCATTTCAAAGTGTGAACATTTCCAATATTCCAGAATATTTTCTTTCACCCGCTAAGAAAACTCCAAAACTTACTTCTACACCTAAGAAGTGCGCGAAAAATGTTTTTGGCATGCAGCTTGAAGAAGATGGATTTACTGTGGATAAAATCGGTGATTCCTTTGATGATATGTCACTTTTGGACGATACGCGAAGTGAAAATGTCCAGCCTGATGAAAGTGTGAATCAATTGGATGACGATTTACGAATGGACGAGGAGCAAAAGCCTATGTATGAACAGATAATACAAGTGTTACCAGCGGTGATAAAAAATCTAAAATATACTAATAATGAAGACACGTATTTAAAATTCAATCTATTACTAACAGAAAATCGGTTACCACTCTCAAATATTGCATTTTTACTCTTTTTAGATGTGGTAGAGTGGTATTCGCTGGAAAATACTCACCAGATGAGATATTCTGATGAAGTAAAACAGTTCTGGAACATGGGTCACAAACTCTTTAAAGGCAAATTTCTACGTTTCATGTCTGGATGGAAAAACAAAGGTCAGTTGGAGAAAGGTCATACCAAGCCAGAAAACTCTTCAATCAATTTTGCAGTTCCCAGTTTAGCTTGCCTAAACGACTCGTATTTGGCTGAGCAATTGAAAGATATCAAGCCAGGTGTGTTACATGAAATGATAAACATTGTTCGTATAGACGATCCGTTGCAGACAAAAACGTTCAAACTGTGTGTTGACGGCAAAAAGATAAATGTAGGGGTGACAAATCAAAAGCATGGGGATGTGAATTTGTGGGGATATGAAGGGCCACCAACGTTGAAAGAGATGGAGGATAACCTGGACCTGGATAGAGAGACTTTGAAGCAATTATCAGACTACTATTGAAATGGCTGAAAAGTGTGATATGGAAAACTTAAAGTACGTTTCAAAGGAGAGAAAGCAAGAGCTTGTGCAGATTGGCCTGCGTATAATACATGCAGTAAGCTTACGAGTGAAAACTCTGAGAGAAGTGAAACAGTCAAAGACAATAACTCTTGAAAGGGTTAAGAACGCTTGCTCCACTGATGCGATGAAATCTAAATATTCATACGCTTTAAGTGCTATTAAAACTTACATCTATCAAATCAATATCAGTCTGACTAGACTTTTAAAAGCAATAGACAGTATTGGTGCAGTGATCGCTGAATGTAATGGAGTGGCACACTTGTATAAAAAGGGGGACTCGTTTGATCTGTCGACTCAGGAAAACTATGTTTGTTTAACCGGTTTAGAAACCGAAACCGAGGTTAATTTGGAGTCAACTACAACATCGTTTATGAAGCAAAGGTCAGCATTATGGTTTGAAATGAGAAAAACAGCAAAAGTAACTGGAAGCACTTGTCACCAAGCTTTGGGATTAGATGGCTTAAAGAGACTACGTGAACATTTTGAAAGTGTGTTTAATGCACTTGATAAACCTCAGCCATCGGAAGAATCAAAGAAACGAATGCAACACGGCGTTGTAAACGAAATAAATGGCATTGCTACCCTAGTAGCGAAAGTCCTACCAGTATACTATCCAGAAATGATGTATGTCGAAGAAGGTTGTGAAGTAGAGCTACTACAGGAAAAACCATTCCTTGTAGTGAGTCCAGATGGAAGTGTAAGAGCATTTAATTCCACAGAGCAGAAAGTATCAGATGCGGCATATCAAGCAATAGAGATAAAATGTCCATACCCCGGGAAATTGTATACAACACCGGTGTATTACACAATGCCTTGGTACTATGTATGCCAAGTTTTGTCAGAAATGTTTGTATTGAAAACAAATGAGCTACTATTTTTATGCTATAGCGAGGAAAGTACCACTGTTTTCAAGGCAGAATTTGATACAGATTTGTGGAACGAAATCTTAAAACGGCTCATGGACATTTATGGAGGGCCAAACCCATCACTTCCGAGCAGGCTTCCAGCTGAAACGAACAATTTAAAAGAGCAAATAAAATCCTACTGAAAAAAAAAGGTAACTTACATAGCCGAAATGCCGTCAACAAAAGCTATTCGTGTATGTAGTCACCCAGCGACACACACTAGTGGTATTGGACATAACCTTCATCAAACTGTCGAAAAGGATAACAATATTCCCTTGGCAATATCTATCAGTATATCTGATTTGCTTACCCTGTCACACGACTTGAATGAGGGCCTTACAGAAGCTTACTCGTTGAGCAAACATCAAGCTAGTGAGGTCCTGGTTTTCCTCCTGTCTGATCTGGATAGGATTCATGAGAGGGAGAAACAGTATGCAGTTCCAATTGGGTATGCACTCAAAGGTTACAGTTTGACCGCAAAGGTCATGCGTCAAATGCTTGATGATATCCTGCTGAAGTGTTTTGAATCTGGCCTCTATGTACCTGCAGTGTCTTTTGATGGACAGTGGTCAACCTTATCTATGAGATCACGAGACGGTTTTCCGCTAACCATGCTCCAGCTTCAAAAGGACGTCTACAAACAGGCTAAAATGGCAAGTAGGAAAAATATTTTGGATGCAATAAAGCAGACAAATGTTGTTAAAGCTGAAACCCTTTCAGACGTGATGGCTCAAGCTGAATGCAACGTAAATATAGACGAAGAACAACAATATCAGAGTCCGATTGAAATGTTCAACTCTAACACATGCTATCGTCTATTCCGGACGTCAGCCGCAGTAATAAACATGTTGGCTAGAACACAATCTGAAAAGAAAACAAAAGACAGAGGAGATAACCTGACAAATCAATTAGTTCTGTTGGACACAATACCTTTAGCAGTTGCAGACAACATAGGAGATGATATTCTCTCGAAAATAAACTTCGTGGCAACTACACAACATTCCACTGAAAATGTTGCTGCATCATCGAATTTTTCAGAGACACTCAACAACTTATTTCAAGAAACATCAAATATCACACTTGAGCCTCTTGGTGATAATGAATTCATGGAAAGTGAACCTTGCATTATGGACGTTGAAGCCCCAGCCGAAAATGATTCCGTAAATCAACAAATGCACATGTCCGAAATCAGCACTGGAGAATTTGAAGGTACTGCCTTCTTGACATTTTCAGATTATGAGAACATGATGAGCGCTTTAGCGAATGACTCGAAGGTGAAGTCCTCAAAGTGGTTAAATGTTGATGTTGAAACTTTTGCTGACAAGTTCAAGTCTGTCGATAACATCAATGGATCTTTCACAAAACATGAACTGCAAGTTTGCATTAGATCAATTGCTGGAAAGTTAAAGTCCAATAACGTGCACTTCGCTTTGTCGTGGAATAAGGACAAACTAGCATCGATGCTATACACAACAGTGAACTGTAAAGTGCCCCACACTACAAGAGAGCCTGCAAAATCCAAAAGAAAGGGTACACTATTGAAGTTGTCAGTATTATGTGCAAAAGAAATAGGAAAGTTTTCAAAGGAAATACTCTCAGTCATCTACGCAGAATATGTGTATCCAGAAATGTTAGCGAATGGCAACAACAAGCTCCTTTTGACGAACACACTACCATTACAGGTATCGATCAAACTAGTACATGGTATTCCATGCCAGAGTATGTCCCAGAAACATTTACCTATTTGTTTGCAATGCTGGACTGTCACCACCTTTTTGTAAATGCCAGGGTGAAATGCTGCAGCACAGGAATTACAGAGGCTGGGTTAAAGAAAGACGCTTGGGTTAAAGTGGCAACCAATAGTTTTGAGAACAAAAGCGAACTTAGTATTGCCCTTGTTGAAGACCTGGTTGACAAGCAAAGTAATGCTTTCGCCCAAAAGACGTTTTCGGCCGAAGTAGAGAAGGTAATGCGTGAGAACGGAGATTTAAATGAGGCTAACTTCTGTAGAATGTACCGGGAGTGGTATGCCGCAGAGGATGAACCAGGGTTGGACGAACTAGAAAGAATAAGACGTCGACTAGAACTGAGAGAATGGCTACTGGAAAATGTAGATTTTATGCATTTTCCTCCCCCAGGAACGCACATCAAGGGTATACCACACATCATGTTTGAAGGTTTACTTACCAACATTGAACGAAGAATTCAGATTAGCCCTTTTGTCAAATCTGGCGCATTCAATCCTCGTGCACTTGGTAGTCTTGAGGCAGAGAATTTCTTTGGTGAATTTCAAGATCTCGATCCAAAGGGTTCAGGAGTTATAAGGCCAGATGATATACCGAAAGCTATTGGTACTGCTTGTGAGCTTATTGGTGCAAGGCTTGATCCACATAGGTAGGTAGAGGTGCTAAAATACATCGCCGTTTCATTCTGATTATTTTATGTCTTTTGCATCATTTTAAACGTGATTTTGATGTCGGGCTATCATGTTAAACTCACCTAACGATTGTGCTAACAAGACTACAAAGATTAATGTTTGGCTTTTTACACCTTGTATACATACATGCTTGTGATTGTTTGAATATTTTGCTATATTGAGAGTTATGTTACTATGGCATCGGTGTTTTATTTTATACAGGAAATTCTTCATGCATACCAGCCAGGCCAAGGTCTATCCAGCCCACCAGCTTGAAACGCCCGGAGCTGTTCAAATGCCGCCAGCATTCTTCATGACACCGAGTTTTGTATCCACTATCAAACCAGTGTGAGATTTTAGTGTTTCAGTATAGCTCGTGCATTATCTCAATCTTTGTGGAGTCCGTATTCTTAGTTGAGTGCGTGCAATAGGTTTTGGCACAGCACAATATATACAGGTTATATAGCACCGAAAAGTCTTGAAGATTGTGGTTTCGCATATCACTTAAATTGGTGGAAAAAAAGTTGTTATCTTTTAAAATGTTAAACGTTGCTGTTTTTCAGTGAATATTGTATCTATACTTCTGCTTAAACTTGAAAAATATCATGTTATCCATATTGCTTTTCAGAAAACACCCATTTGATGCTCCAGGTCGTGCTATGAGGAAACTTGGTAAACGGAAGTCGGGTGAGATAAGCGGACCTTCAATGTCCAGCAGAGGTTCGAGACCTGTCCGTCAGTATCACAGGTGTGATGAAACGAAAGTGCTACCACATATTAGACTGGGAATTCAGCTGAATGAATAAATCTCTTTAATGATTGTAGTATGTTCGGACTTTACAAAACTGACCACAAAGTCATAGTGATTGTGAAATCGCACTGCATTCAGCTAATACATCGTATCCTATTTACAGCAGCGTGAGGATGTTGCGAGTGACAAAATAGTGAAGCGAGATAAATGCTTACAAGTGATGTAGTGGCCAGGGCCTAGTGACTTGTGTATAATTTCCATTGATGCTAATTGTTACATGTAATATAACACTTGGAGATCAGTTTGTCAACAACTCCATCCACCCACCAACAATCGCACCTCCACCCTCCTGAACCACTTTAAACATGTAGCACGTATATATTATTGGTAACATAAGTTCATCATTAAAATAACAGACAAGAGTCACACATGGATGAGCAGTGGTGATGGTACGCATGGCTGGCAGCACAGTTTAGTTAAAAGGGTTGATGCACTATTTTCAAACAATATGTATTTAAAAGGGATTTGAACAATTGAAGAAATCTGAAATAAGTATTAAAATACCATTAAAAATAAAGGAGATAAAGGGCCTATTGAACAATTTGCAAAGAAACATAAAAGGAGGCAGCCATCTTGGAACGATGACGCCATCGCGCCTTTTTGCTATATTTGTCAACATTTTCCCCATTGTGCTTTAAAAATACCACAATCAACGGAACAAGTGTCACACTGACATCGCACTGCTTTTACAGTATATGTTATGAGGGTCATGACATTGTACACAGCTGTGTATGGGTCCAATTAGTTACACATTGTGTCGTTCTCAGATCACATGAATTTCGGCGGAAAATAAGCACGCCGGTATTTTAGTGTTTCCAGTAAGGCATATAGGGTGCGACATGCGAAACATGCCGGACGAGAACTCTTTTAATTTAGCATAAATACAACATATATATCGTGTACATGCACACACTGGATGCTGCAATCGAGGCATATTCAATCCTATCTATATATTATCATTGATAAATGTACGTAAACGCAATATCTACCCGTATTTTCATACTTTTTTTTAGACGTAGAATGACTTTTGAACACAACTACAATACAGTATTTACCCAACTAGGGTGACAGTGATTTTTCACAAATGTGCAACTATGAGTACACCGTGTTTTGACAGAAATGTTACCATATTATTATAATCTCACTATAACTACTAATGAACCCCACATTTTCAAGATCTGTGTTTGTTTCTTAACATGACACAATTCAAAATCAGAAAAAATCGTACCTCGTTTGAACAAAATAAGCAATTGTTTACACATTTTTTACGATTGTCAAGTGTTGTGGACAGAACACCCAACTGTTATTACATAATGCATTGCCTGAAACAAGTGTTTGTATATGCTGAACTACAATTAGGGACTTTGTAATACATTGCAATCAAAGACATTCTGAAAATCTACAAATAAATCAGGTTCTTACCGGCAGCGATCAGGCACCTCTGTCAAATGTGATGTTGTTGTGGTGATATTGCGCAATATATCAACGCAACTTCCGCTGGGAGTACAGTAGCGTTCGACTACTGTGATTTAGTCGTGGACAATTGACGTCAACAAATAAAAAGCAAATAGAAAATTGATTAAAGCATTAAATACACCAGTACGTGTAACCTTCATCGAAATAAGTTATCTTCATTATATATTCAAATGCACTGACTATGGCCTTGCAAAACATTGCATTTGTCCAAACTGAGTTCTAAGCTTTTCTTAAAAATGCAGTGTAAATGGTGAACACCTAAACAAAAGAATATAAACAAAACGCACTGTTGTCATACCTCGTATGTTTAATATCTATTCGTCTATACATTCATCCTGTATCAGGATTTTATCGGAATGGAACTAATGTCTATATTTATTGCTGTCCTTTCAGGCTTGCTTTTATCACGGATCATTGTAAATGGTTATTTTCTGTCCGTGCTTTCGTGTACTCAGTGCTGTACTCAGTAGTTCGGAGATTTTCATTACAGACGTATGTGTATTTTCAGGCCTGCCAAATCTTCTGATAGAATCCGGCCGGATTTTTTAGTCGCTCTCTGGATCTCCGGATTTAAGTGTAAAATCTCCGGATTTTCCATCAAAACAAATTATTCATGATTTAACAGCTATACTTTCACAGTTTATCAGCTATTTCCCGAATTAGTCCTGTTATGTTCCCTAGTCAGAGGAATATATACAAATGTCGAATCAGTGGGGTCATCCGAGTAATGCACTGAATGAATATACAATTAACACTTAAGGGCATAATTAGTTCCTTCAGTGGCATAACGACATGTGTAATGTAAAGGGAGGTCAACAACAGATGCGATATTTATTTTGCATAGCATTATAAACAAAATTCTAAACTACAAACAAATACTTTATTACGCATTTATAGATTTGAAAAAAAGCGTTTGATTCTGATCTACAGAAACGCGTTGTGGTTAAAACTATATAAATGTGGTGTCAACGGGAAAATGCTTAGGATAATTAGATCCATGTATCATAAAGTTAAAGCATGTGTTAAGTCCTGTGGATCTTACTCCGAATTCTTTGATATTTCTATCGGTCTAAAGCAATGTGATATTGTCTCACCGATTATGTTTTCTATATTCATAGAAGATTTAGAATTGTTCTTATTCAACAGAATAGATGGTGATTTATCTCTTAATGATATCACTTTAATACTGTTGCTTTTTGCTGATGATATGGCTGTAGTGGGATCAAGCCCAGGTGACCTTCAGAAAAGTCTTAATAGACTCTATGAATACTGTGAATCCTGGGGTCTTGACGTTAATACTGAAAAGACAAAAATAGTTGTATTCCGTCAAAGGGGTAGAATTAAAGAATGTGAAAGGTGGTATTATAATGGAAGTTTATTATATTTAATTACACTGGCTCCTTTTCGTTAAACCAACAATGTCTTCGTGGAAAAGCCTTAAAAGCAATGAATATACTCTTGGTTAATATACGAAAATATGAATTGAAACCAAAATTATCTCTTCAGCTTTTTGATGCTTTTGTGGCATCAATATTAAATTATGGAAGTAAAATATGGGTGATTACAAAATCAAAAAAGATTGAGAGAATACAGTTAAAATTTTATAAAATTATTTTAGGTGTTAAACTTACCACAAGCAATGCTCGTATTTACGGAGAGCTCTCTCGTTACCCCTAATACATTAATAGATATGTAAAAATGATCAAATATTGGTATAAACTATTGTCTATAGAGAACATTATACTAAAAGCAATATATAAGTTTGTTTTTATCTAACTGTAATAAGGGCGCGAAGAACTGGCTAACTAATATAAGGTTTATCCTAAACGGTAACGGTTTTAATAATGTCTGGGATAAATTCCATGAGTGTTAGTTTTAAACTATTTCCGTTAATATTTAAACAAAGATTAATAGATAATTTCATGCAACAATGGAGATCTCTTATAGAAGGAAGTAGAGTTTTAACGCTACATAAGGTGATGAAAGAGAATTTTGATTTTGAAACATATCTAGAGACATTATGCTCCAAACAATTAAGAAATTGTATAACACAAATGAGATTATCCGCTCATTGTTTACGAATAGAAACAGGGAGATACTCAAGAGGGAGAACAGAGAGAAACGAAAGAGAGTGTGAAATTTGTAACACTAACGATATTGAAGACTAGTACCATTTTATTTTGATCTGAACTACTTACGCTAACATTAGAAACAAATACATTCCTAAATATTACACAACATGTTTACATTTGTGTAATTGTTGCAGTCATTAAACAAAAAGATTATTCTTAGTTTAAGTAAATTCATTTCCTATGCACTTGTATTAAGGCTATATACATCCATTTTAACAGACTAAAAAAACAAACACTAGATATCTTATTTTAGAACATCCTCGTTTATCATTGACATACTATAAGATGTGTATGTTTTTGATTGTGTAAATATGTATGAAACAAAAAATAACCTAGTGATTATTGTGTTGTATTTGCAAGGTTAATATCTGTCACGTGTGTGTATATTATAATTATCATATATTTGTAATGATGAAAAACTGTAATAGTTTAAGTCAATAAAAGTATCCATCCATCCATCCATCCATCTATCTATCTGTAATGCAGCAATATCTGTGATTTCTTTAACTGATCAACCTAACTGACATAGCAAGTGTGAGGAACTGTGTGTGCACTTTCATAAAAAAACAGTTTTGGTAGAAATACTTCGAAAATCAAGTCGCGCTCTCCAAATGTCCATTTAAATTGTTCTTCACGCATTTTATGTCTTAAATTTAAAAAATCTCAGGATTTTGTATTAAAAAATACAAGTCTGTATTTTTTTAATTATCAACAAGCAATTTAACTTCTGTTTATAATATAGTTTAGGGTATGTGGCAAAGCTACAATTGAAATAAACAAAACCTATTCTTGCATACCGGATAAGGTTATCAGCGTTTTACATGGGTGATGGAAAGCCTGATGTGGGGCAAGATAAAAGTCGCGTGCTGATATCAACAATGACAGTTGCATGAAGTCGTTATGTAAAAAAACATGCACAACTTTAGTAGTTGCAACATCAATGTGCAAAAGGAAGGCAGAGCTTCAGTTCCGATAAAAAACAATTATACCTCGTGTTGGAATTCTCCTATCTTCATCGTATACCCTTGAACGATTCTTATAATGTGTGCAAGATTTTAAGTGAAAATCAGTAAGAAACAGCAACCTTTCGCACTTCGGGGCATACCATTTTATTAGATCCTGGGACCATACGCCGCTGGATATAGGGGATGAAATCAAGATAGACATATTGCTATATCCACCGCACATGGTTAACATTCTGTACTGTTGATTTTTATTAATGTTGAGGTTTGCTCAACCCGGGGCGTGAGCGATAGCTAGCATATTTCACTACCGTTCATGAACAGTCTCAATCAAACCGAGACTGCAATATTTCGTATGTGTCGTGCTCGGCCGTTTCCAAAGGTCCAATATCGTACTCTTCTTTTCATACCGGTAACTCAATAATGGTAAATAGCAATAATGATTGTTTTTCTAGAGGAGAAAACATTATCACAAACTTCAAATAGGTTGACTAGTGTTAGGAGTGGCGACTGTCTTAGATTTTGTGCTGCCTTGACCATTTTAATATTCCTGTACAGAACCGTTTACGTGTTTACGAATGTTTCTGAATGCCATTTAATATCAATACTATGTTTTGAAAACCCACTTGACATATCACATGCGTTCATACGTGTAAGTGGCATCAGCGTTTTAATCGACAATTCAAAAGCATTTATGTCTTATAAACAGAATTGCTTCTGTATGAACATTTCCGATACAAGGAATCATTATTATATCCACTTCTCATGGAGTTTACTTAGAGGCATACACACTACTACAACAATAAGCGGTTACATCGTTTAGTTTATCTACATTTGAAATTTTAATAAAATTATGATTTATATTCAGAAACATTTTAATATCGGAGTTCGTTGTAACGACGAAATTTGGATTGACGTATTTTTGACCTATGCCTCTTAGGGGATGGCGTGGTCCAATGGGAAGCACTGTATATCTGGAATGCGTAGGACCCGGATTGAAACTTCACCGGCGCACTGAGTTTCGTCGGAAAGTAACTTTCTTAGCCTCATTTGTCGGATAGCAATGTAAACCAGGTAGTCCCGTAAATCTACCAACTTGAAGCAAGTTAAAGAAGCGAAGGAAACTCTTCGTTAGTATGATTTAGTAAGAGGAGGACAGGGTTCCCATATTCCTATGATTTATTCCCCTATCTAGGGTGCGGCTCTGAATAAATCATTTGGCACTGAGCTGTTTACCAACGTGCAATTCAATTCAATTTAAGTCGGAGAAATACAGTAACCATACAATGAAACAAAAACAAATAATAATATGGCTTGGTGGTTTTGACTTGCATGAAGTGTTTTATGCGTTAATGACTATAAAACTGATATATTTGTATAAAACCGTTTGAAATCAAATAAAATGAAATCCGTGTAAATAAACGCGTGCTATCTCTAAGAAGTGTATATACGGAAAACATGACCCCATCCAGTCATGTATATTGATTTTTATCTGCGTTATCTAATCATGTTTAATGTACTACTTCAGATATTACACTATTATCATTGACAAATGTATTCGACTGAGCACAGTTTAGACTAACGGAATAACACTATTATCATTGACATATGTATTCGACTGAGCACAGTTTAGACTAACGGAATAACACTATTATCATTGACATATGTATTCGACTGAGCACAGTTTAGACTAACGGAATAACACTATTATCATTGACATATGTATTCGACTGAGCACAGTTTAGACTAACGGAATAACACTATTATCATTGACATGTGTATTCGACTGAGTACAGTTTAGACGAACGAAACACACACTCTCTCTCTCTCTCTCTCTCTCTCTCTCTCTCTCTCTCTCTCTCTCTCACTCTCTCTCTCTCTCTCTCCCTCTCTCTCTCTCTCTCTCTCTCTCTCTCTCTCTCTCTCTCTCTTTCTCTCTCGCTGTCTCTCTGTCTCTGTCTCTCTGAGTCCCTCCCTCTATATTATGCTGTAATCTGAAGGAAAATATATTAACTTATTTGTCAACATGTATAATCAGCATATTCTGACAGATGCATGTAATCAACCTGCGTTTAAATCCCCCCTATGAGTGAACGAATCATAAAGAGTGCATGAAGGAATAATGAAAGAAAGAAAGGTAGGAATATTCAGAATGAAATTAGAAAGAAATCAGAAGGAAATCAGAATGAATAAATGAATGAATGAATCAATGAATAAATCAATGAATCAATCAATGAATCAATCAATCAATCAATCAATCAATCAATCAATCAATCAATCAATCAATCAATCAATCAATCAATCAATCAATCAATCAATGAGTCAGTCAGTCAATCAATCAATTAATCAATCAAATCGATCAATCAATCAATCAATCAATCAATCAATCAATCAGTCAGTCAGTCAATCAATCAATCAATCAAAGGGTTTTATGCATACTTCTACCTCAGTCAAATGGCAGACACATGATGTAACGTACGCCCATGGCCAATAAAATAGTCAGATATTTATCGGTTTAATCTCGTTTCACGAACGGCCCCCAGATATACAGAAACGTAAGCAAGATCTCATTGGCGGAATTGAAACAATTTAGAACTTGATAAAACAACTGCTTAAAGAATATTGTTTACCATTAACTATTGCGCCATTGTTCTTAACATATATTTAGGCTGCCATAGTATTAAAAAACAGAACGTACTGTCGTAAAACCGGAAGTTGTAAATCATCAAACCCAGGACAAAAAAAGTAAATAAATATGCAGCTCGTCATTAGAGAAGAGTTGGTCAAATAGTTAGACCAACTGCATATCTTTAAGGCGGAGGCAACTGCTAGTGGCTTTTAAAAAGTGAATCGATTAAACTTTGTAAACAATGAAAGTTTCGTTTCCGTGAAGTAACAGAACGCGTTACGGCGGGGTTTTACGACATTGTATTTTGTCTCGGGTACATTTATGTATATTTGTGGGCCTTTCTGTATTTCGATGATTTTCGGTAACGTTTATGTATACATAAATGTACCCCGGGTGCCTTTCTGTAGTACCCGGTACGACAATGACCCAAACAGCGTTAGTGTTGGTACTTGGCATATACTACCGGTGTTTAAAACCGTATACACGCCAAACACTGTGAACTCAAAACTTAAGTGAATAAGTAGGCATACAACCTAACATAGCGTGAGTTAAGTGAATGAGTAGGCATACAACCTGTCATAGAGTGAGTTAAGTGAATGAGTAGGCATACAACATAACATAGCGTGAGTTAAGTGAATGAGTAGGCATACAACCTAACATAGCGTGAGTTAAGTGAATGCGTAGGCATACAACCTAACATAGCGTGAGTTAAGTGAATGAGTAGGCATACAACCTAACATAGAGTGAGTTAAGTGAATGAGTAGGCATAAAACCTAACATAGCGTGAGTTAAGTGAATGAGTAGACATACGACCTAACATAGCGTGAGTTAAGTGAATGCGTAGGCAAACGACCTAACATAGCGTGAGTTAAGCGAATGAGTAGGCATACGACCTAACATAGCGTGAGTTAAGTGAATGAGTAGGCATACAACCTAACATAGCGTGAGTTAAGTGAATGAGTAGGCATACGGCCTAACATAGCGTGAGTTAAGTGAATGAGTAGGCATACAACCTAACATAGCGTGAGTTAAGTGAATGAGTAGGCATACAACCTAACATAGCGTGAGTTAAGTGAATGAGTAGACATACGACCTAACATAGCGTGAGTTAAGTGAATGCGTAGGCAAACGACCTAACATAGCGTGAGTTAAGCGAATGAGTAGGCATAAGACCTAACATAGCGTGAGTTAAGTGAATGAGTAGGCATACAACCTAATATAGCGAGAGTTAAGTGAGTGAGTAGGCATACGGCCTAACATAGCGTGAGTTAAGTGAATGAGTAGGCATACAACCTAACATAGCGTGAGTTAAGTGAATGAGTAAGCATACGACCTAACATAGCGTGAGTTAAATGAATGAGTAGGCATACGACCTAACATAGCGTGAGTTAAGTGAATGAGTAGGCATACGACCTAACATAGCGTGAGTGAAGTGAATGAGTAGGCATAAAACCTATCATAGCGTGAGTTAAGTGAATGAGTAGGCATACAACCTAACATAACGTGCTTTAGGTGAATGAGTAGGCATACAACCTAACATAGCGCGAGTTAAGTGAATGAGTAGGCATACAACCTAACATAGCGCGAGTTAAATGAATGCGTAGGCATACAACCTAACATAGCGCGAGTTAAGTTAATGAGTAGGCATACAGCCTAACATAGCGCGAGTTAAATGAATGAGTAGGCAAACAACCTAACATAGCGCGAGTTAAGTGAATGAGTAGGCATACAACTTAACATAGCGTGAGTTAAGCGAATGAGTAGGCATACTACCTAACATAACGTGAGTTAAGTGAATGAGTAGGCATACAACTTAACATAGCGTGAGTTAAGGGAATGAATAGGCATACAACCTAACATAACGTGAGTTAAGTGAATGAGTAGGCATACAACCTAACATAGCGTCAGTTAAGTGTATGAGTAGGCATACAACCTAACATAGCGTGAGTTAAAGGAATGAGTAGGAATACAACCTAACATAACTTGAGGACTATTTAGTGTGTAATGCCTTTTTTATTGTTAGCTATGTCACAAAATGTCATCTCATTTCAGTCGTATGTCACAAACAATGATGTCACAAAATGTCAGCTCATATCGGTAGTGTAGTAGTTAGAGCACATTAGACGGCAAGGTCGCTTGTTCAAATCCTGATCCGGGCAACTATTTGTTTATCAAATTGCTTGACATGCCGTATATTTATCGATGTCACGTGTGCGAAGGCTAAGCAACTGTGATATTTTACAAGGAGTTTATTGTGTAGGACCAATAGACTAGACGTATCGCACGATGTTGCCGAAAGTACAAATCTGTAAATCGTAGCGTTCGTCTGAATGGAACAAAATATTAAACACTGATACCAATACCTGACCTTTAATTATTATTGAAATACACAGTATGGCATTCCAATGTCATTGATTGTTAATGGAAAGATTGATACTACGGATCTGCATGCAGGAACTGCACCGAACTGTATGTAACTCATCCACATTCTACCTTATCCAGTATATATGTTATTAAAATATTATGAAATATATGGCGGTCATTTGATGTGATAACGTATTATATCACGGAACGGTCCAAATCCAATAGAAAATCAAATGTGCTTTTCCCTGATTGAGTAAACAATGCTATATGTTGCCTTGTTAAATTTGTAGCTACTTCATTTTTTTTCATATTTTTCATTTTTTAGAATGGTAATATCAATAAAACCTCAGTAACCAGCAATATCTGACTCACATACATCCATTCACCCATGCCCCATCTCAACGCCCTCAAACTCTCCACAACTAGTTGTGTTTTTTATATATTTTCTTTTATGAAGTTGCCTACAAGAAAGTAGGACAAATTCAAAACCAGGTATGTCAGACTAGAAACATTTATGGCCCTTGAATAATTTAAACATGTTTGTTACCAGTGTAGGTCCTTCAGTTTTGAATCGATCTTCGCCCAACTTGTTCAAAATGTAAATGTAAATATTGATAAAATATTGTATAAGATGGCATACCAGCTATATCTGACTCACACCCATCCATCCAACCCCACCCCTCCTACCCACAAACCCCCTCTTGTGTCTCTTTTTTCAGTTGTGTTTGCCCCTTTAAACGTATTTGGTTTACCTACGTAAATTGGCAGTGTCCGATTTAATATTTGTCTATTCCACCTAGCGGCAATTTTCTATATTTCCATGATGCAGGCTAGTTCAAAAACTGACTTCCTTTACTATCTACTAATTTATATATTAACAGAAAGTGTATAATGATATATGGTATATCCAATGGTATCTAGGTGAGTTACATGCCTGTGGCCGGGGTGGTAAAGACGCTGAGTGTATAATAATAAGATATCAGACAAGGTATATTCAATTGTATCTAGGTGAGACGCTGGGTGTATAATATAATAATAAGATATCAGACAATGTATATACAATGACCAAGCCCCCATCATGTGGGATAGTCAAATACTGTATTTTGTAGAATTCACATCAGTTATTTAATAGCAGATTTGAAAACGGACAGACATACGGACGGACAAAGGCATTCCCAATATCTTCTAACGTGTTTTTATGGGATGACGTGTTATCCGTCGTCCGTCGTCCGTCCGTCGTCCGTCTAGCCCCTTCATTTTTTATGCGATCTTAACCAAACTTAACCAATGTCTTTATATCAATGAGAGCTCGAAATATGCTATATGTTGCCATGTGAAAAGTCTAGGCCCTTCATTTATAACATGATATTTACCAAACTTGCAAAAATTGGTAATATCCATGAACGCTTTGACAACCAGCCAGATCGGATCAGTAACACCTGAGTTATGGCCCTTGTCTTTTTCTGATAAATGCCAATTTCTGCCTTGTGAACACTCCAGCACCTCATTTATTATTTGATCGTTACCGAACTTTGTACAGGTTGTTAATTCCAATGAAAGCGCGGACAAGTTCCAAAACCAGCCAGACTGGATCAGTAATACCGGAGTTATGGCCCTTGTTTTGATAAAAAAATCCATTGTCTGCCTTGTGAACACTTTAGCACCTTCATTTATTATTTGACCTTTACCAAACTTGCACATATGTTAATATTAGTGAAAGCTCGGACACGTTCGAAAACCAGCAATATCGGACCAGTAACACCGGAGTTATGGACATTGATTTATTTAAAAATGCTGTGTTTTCCTGATTGAGATGACAGGGCCTTCATTTTTCATCCAATCTTTACTAAACATTACCAGATTGTTAATATCAATGCAATCTTGGATACTTTCAAAAACCAGCTAGTTCGGACCTGTAACACCGGAGTTATGACCCTGGATTTAGTTAAAATTGCTGTATGTTGCTTCAATAAGACCATAGAGTCTTCATTTGGCCGGATTTCAACGAAACTGTGCAGGGATGGTCAGTATCAGGCCTAGTTCTGCATATCATCAGCGTGTTCCGGCTCAATGATTTTGACAGAGTCATGGCACTTTAAAGGATTTAGTACACACACTTTGTCCGAATAAGTTCTCCTAAACCCCAGGCCGGATTTCATCGAAACTTTGTAGGAGAGATTTGTACCAGGTTTAGTTGCGCATGTCATCGCCGTGTTCCGGTTGAAAGTGTTATGGCCTAGTTATGGACCTTTACTGGTTTTAATGCACAAACTTGTCCGGACTAGTTCTCCTGAACCCCTGGCTGGAATTTATCGAAATCGAAATTTGATAAGGTTGATCAGTATCAAGCCTTGTTATGCGTGTTCCGGTTGAATGCTATTTGGCGGAGTTATGGCACTTTAAATGTTTTAATACACAAACTTTGTCCAGATTAGTTTCTTCTGAATTTCTGGCCAGATTTCAACAAAACGTTTTAGGGATGATCATTACCAGGCATAATTTTGCATATCATCGCCGTGTTACGGTTGGATGATTTTTGGCGTAGTTATGGCCCTTTATTAAAAGTTTCATAACACAAACTTTGTCCGGACTAATTTGTATGAAACCCTGGCCTGATTTCAACGAAACGTTGCAGGGATAACAACTACAAAGCCTAGTGGCGCATGTCATCGCCGTGTTCCGGTTGCATGATTTTTGGCAGAGCTATGACCCTTTAAATGTTTTAATACACTAACTGTGTACAGACTAGTTCTCCTGAACCTCTGAGCGGATTTCAACGAAACTTGGCAGGGATGATCAGTACAAAACCTAGTTGCACATGTCATCGCCGTGTTCTTGTTGAATGACTTTTGACAGAGTTATATTACATTATCATACACAAACTTTATCCGGACTAGTTTTCCTGAACTCCTGGTTAGATTTCAGTGAAACTTTTCAGGATTGATCAGTACCAAGCCTAGTTGTGCCTATTGTTGTTGTGTTCCGGTTGAAAGATCTTTGGATTTGTGGCACTTTAAAGGTCGCAATACACAAACATTGTCCGGATTAGTTCTCCTCAACCCCTGGTCGGCTGTCAACGAAACGTGATTGCGCATATCGTTGTCGTGTTCCGGTTGAATAATGTTTGGCGGAGTTATTGCCCTTTAAAAGTTTTAATACACGAACTTTGTCCCAACTAGTTCTCATAATACCCTGGCCAGATTTCAATGAATCCTGGCTGGAATTATGAGTACCAAGTCTAGTTGCACATATCGCTGTGTTCCAGTTGAATGAATGTTGGCAGAGGTATGGTCCTTTAAAGGTTGTAATACCATAACTATTTACAGACAAGTTCTCCTGAACCCCTGGCCGGATTTCAACGACACTTGGCACATGATTATCAGTACCAAGCCTAGTTGCGCATATCTTCGTCATGTTCCAGTTAAATGCTTTTTGACGGAGGTATGACCCTTATACACAAACTTTATCCGGACTTGTTTTCCTGAAACCCTGCCTGGATAGAAATGAAACTTGGCAACAATGATTAGTACCAAGCCTAGTTCCGCAAATCATTGCCGTGTTCCGTGCCGGTTGAATGATTTTTGGTGTAGACTTTAAATTGTTTAATACAGACACTTTTTTTCCGGACTAGTTCTACTCAACAACCGATCGGCTTTCAACGACACTTCGTTTCGTATATCATTGTCGTTTTCCGGTTGAATGCTTTTTGACAGAGTTATTGCACTTTAAAGGTTTTAATACACAAACTATTTTTCCGATTAGTTCTCCATGGCCGGATTTCAACGAATCTTTATATTACCAAACCTAGTTGCGCATATCATCGTCATGTTCCAGTTGAATTATTTTCGGCGGATATTTGGCCCTTTCGCCAGTGGTGGAAAAATCTGTTTCACTAAAAAAAATCTAGTTCTAATTTGATTTGGTTATTTAGGGACTCGAGGCAAAACATAATTATATAAACGAGTTTTGACCGCCTGGGGCCTCTCTACAGGGGTGTAAATTGAAGAACTGTTAGTAATGAATTATAACGGAGTTTCCGCTCTGTGATGCTAATTCCCTCCTTACCCTTTGAGATTTCATGTTCATGAGTGGTGTATTTCTTAGATAAGGATGTGCAGATGCACAATAAGTTTTCGTATTTTGCTTCCGTCGTCTGCTTGGCCCCTAGGGGGTAATCGAGTATTACACAATATACAATTAACTATCTTGTCCAAATTTGAATGTGAATATAACACAGGTTTTGATACTATAGCATTAAGGAACCCCTCTACAGGGTTTCTTGGGGGACTAGCAGTAATTTATTTTCGACTGTCATTTTGCTCAATGCAGGGCAAAGGGTTTTGTCATATGTTCCACAGCACCTAATCTTCTCCACGCCCACCCCAACCACAGACTCCATATAGCAAGTAGAGCGATATTGGCCCTCTTAGGCCTCTTGTTTAACAATCGGTGCATAAACCTATACTTGTAATCGGCACATATACATTATCTCGATAGAGTTTGGATAAATGCTTTTGTAGTATAGTTTTGCCTTTTTTTGCGGATTAGTTCATTAAGCGTTCACTTGTTAATTCATTATGGTATATACTTATTCGGTTTCGTTTCTAGCTACCGTTTAATTAGCATGGTACTATATATGTACATGGGTAACTAGTATAAGCAAAGGCACTGATGTTTTGTAATCGATTTGTTTGGTTTGTACTTGCAGTTCGGACGTACGTGTAATGATTCAGGTAAATGCATGCTGCTAAATTTTGTATCTGCGGATGCTAGTAGTTGTTTATTGCGGAATATGTATTTTCGGTTTCAATATAGAATGGTTTGTTTATTTAGGATTCATTTTGTTTAGTGGAAACAAATGTAATTTCTTAATACAAATTATTTTAATGTTTATCCTATTTTATAAGTTTAAAACACGTTTGAACTTACAATAATGATTCTAATATTGAACAAGAAATCACATATGTATTCGTGTGTATGTCTGTACAAAATGTAAATGTTTAAAATTAGCATATTATTTAATTTAAAGGGACTGGAGGCGATCTGATGCGGTTGATGAGTGGCAATCTAAATGCCAACGAAAAATATAAGAGTGGTTTTTATTTTTACAGAGTCCGCACGTTAAATAATTAGTGTTTTTGACAATGTAAGGTATTGAACACGTGACGACTCGGCTGGATGTTTGTTGCTAAAGTATATATGTTAAAAGTATTTATATTGCAGTTGAACAAAGTCAATTATAATTAAAATACAGTGTAATCGATCACATTAAAATAATGTATAAAAGTCTTCAAGTTGAGAACTTTAATAATCGTAATCTTTGTATAACTAAAAAGGTACTCCATTTTGACTACCGTTTACCAAAACTGCGAGAAACTTTTGTAAATTAGTATTATCGTAACGCTTATCATCCTTTAACATGGCATAGTTATTGAAAGCTCTTCTGCGACATGGACTATCGCAACCTGACTTCTATGGTGACCTAATTCACTTTCTTAGAATCTTTATTAAAAGTGTTTCAACGTTCTTCAAACGAAGTTATGACCCTACCATTTGTCAACGCACTTCATGTTTAGTGTTTGACCTCTGTACAGTTCGCTGTTATGTTTTTCTATTTGATTGTACGATGACCGGACATATTGTGGACCCTATGGTGACGTTTACCTTAATCCTCAAATGACGTTCTTAAATCGTGTGTGGTCGTAACTTTAATGGTTTGTTCTCTTGTTACTCTGCCAAGTCATTGAGTACTTTCATGTTGGCATTCTATGCATTTGTTTTTTATATTCATATATGCATGCTCATGTATGTGTTATACTTATATTGCCTAGTAATGCTGCCTTGTTTGTTGGGTAATATAGCCTGCCGGGGGTTTCTTTACTTAATCTATCCCGTTTCATTGGGATGACAATATGGTAAGAGTGATGTTTGGTTCACCCTATCACCCTATCCGACTTATTGTCACGGACCGTTCGGTCCTATTGTATCCTATTGTCAACCTGTTTTGTTTCTGACGTCACATGCATTTCTTCTTATACAATAATTAAATCGTACGGGGCACAGTCTAGTGCATATTAACATTGAATATGAAACTGAAACAAATAATGATGATTGTATTCGTTTTTGAATTGACACTCATACTTCTTCCAGATCGCACCCAGTCCATTTAATGAAAAAAGGTGCTCTCATACTCGAGATGTATGAAGGTATGGTTATTAACAACAGTGATACCTGTAACCATTCCGGAGATGTCCAGGTGTAAATATCATTATGTTTTGTATTTTATTTATCACATACATTGCCTTGCCGATGTTCGTAACATTAAATCGACCGTCTAACGGAAATCGACGAGGTAGTTCCTTGCTATGTGACGTACGGAGAAATATAATCTGACATTCTTGTCTATTTAATATTGAATATTTAATAAACTCGTTTGATAAAAGTGCTATGATGCTACATACACGAGTGTGTTTAAATTGAATTCTCCTAAAGACAACTGTTATATATTCCAAACCAATTTTATTTTTTATTTATTTAAACAATAGTGTCTTCTGTAGCGTGATGACGGAGTGCTGTGATATAATAACGCGCTGTGGATTTTGTATACCCATCCGTTGTGACGTTCAAGGCAAAACAGGAACCCAAGGTTGACTTCTTATCTTTTATATGTAGGTGATCAGTTATTCATGTCATTATAGTCGCGAAGACAAAGCGGATACAGTGTGGACGATCCCGTCCGATCGTCAATCGGGTTTGTAACCTGGCACAGAGGATGTCGTGTATGCTGCCTATACGACAAGGAACGTTTTGGATCTAGAATCTGAACCCTTGGGCTAGAGGTCAAGATCAACATGTCAAATTCACCAAAATGAACATTAGTTCAATAATAGCAATGGCATTACTTACATTCCGTAAGTAAAGATATATGCATATAATATGGAAGTGTTTTGTGATTAGATGCATGTATTCTCCTCCCTAGGGGAAAGTACTTATAGTCATATGCTATTATAATGGCTCAGCATGTATTCCCCGTAACCTAAAATGAATCTACATCAGTCGAAAATCTGTGTCTATATTGGCACAGTAGTTGCCTAGGATGTTTAGATGACAACGAAGATTTCAAAACCCGGCTCGTACATCTGGGTCCTGGGACAAATGTCAGAAGGTCAACCAACATAAATATCAATTCCAGACTTTTTAAAAATAAAATTCGTTGCATGTTTATTGTTTCCATATAGTATGAACTACTTCTACGCCAGTTGAAGAAGGGTGTTCATATTTGGCACAATGGTTTCCTAGTATGTTCACAAGTCGGCAAATTATGGATATTTGCGACTGGCCCACCATCGATTTTGTTCTTGCAGTTGCTTGTTTTCAATTGTTTGATTGGTGTTTTACGTCATTTTCAACAAATGTAAGGTTATATATGACGGTCGAAGTTTGTTTTTGTGGTGGAGGCAGACCACCCACTTTTCCTGGGTAGAACTAGTAGTGTACACCTTCCGCCATCCGTAAGAATCGACGCTTCCTCACTTACAAGTCGAGTTCCCAGTGAGATTCGAACCCGCAGCGGTGAGAGGCGATAAGGTTTACAACGCAACGTCGTTAAACCACTCGACCACGGAGACGCCTTGTTTGTATTGCATACCTGTTTTAATTGACTTCGGTCTGTGAAAATGTTACATGTGTTTCTATTGTTATTAAAACACAATATTTTTGAATTGCATCGATATGTGAACAGGTGACTAACTTTAGTGTAAGTATTTGAGCACTTCAAAGCAGAAAGTAAATGCATGTTCACTTTATAATTATTGCGCTCCGTTTAATAGATGGAAAGTAATACATCTCTAAATAACGTCTATGAATTAATGTCGGTAATCAACCGAACACAGCTCATGCACACGGCACCGGATTGCTCGAGTAGTGCTTAGTGGGTCAGAACCCATTTCTAGTGTTTCGGAACCCATTTAAAAGAATACTTTATTATCATGAGATTAATTTCGATATTGGAGGTTCTCCTTTAAGGTGAATGAACTCTCAAAAATAGCAAAGTTAGAAAAATCGACTAAATATTGTTACACGAATCTGACGGTATATGATTATCGTAAAAATCATATAACAGCTAACAGGCAAACAACAAATGTTAAACAGTGCAATATTTAGTCCACTTTGAAGTAATTAGAACTCATCGATATCAGACTATTTTTTGTATATAACTTGCAATATATTACCACGATATCCTTGTCTAGGTTGTTTCATCCATTAAAAAGTAAACCATATGTATAAAGTTGTTTATTGCAACTTCTGTTTAAATCATCTGTCTTGAAATTTAATAGTGTGAGTAGCATAATCTATAAATATAATTTGTACAGGTATTGACCAATCAAATACCATGACAGGTATGTAAATAGCATATGCATGTATTTCATTTGTGTAATAACTGATTATGAACATTGAATTTGGTTCTTTAAAAACAACTTTGACAAGATTATTTGATAGCACTAACTAGCTAAGGAATATTAAGGTCAAACTTTATTGTAAAATTAGATTTATACTGTTGAGTTCTAATTCCCGTTGGATTCACTTTGAATGACAAAATTAAAACCTCTTAATTTATATTTTTAATTTTAAAATCATGTTTATGTTTTAGCTGGAATACTGAGACGAGTGACCCATGTAAAGATATATAGAAGCCTTTGAGATATCCAACTTTGAATCTTTGTATTGTTCAACGGGACTGAATCATTAGAGGTGGTGTTTACTTGTGATCGAACGATATTATGACCAAATAATAACTGTAGCTCTGGTGTTGGAGTGGCAGTAACCTCTGTATACATTAGCTGTTCTGCTATTGTAGTGCAGGTGTTGGAGTGACAGTAACCTCTGTATACATTAGTTGTTCTGCTATTGTAGTGCTGGTGATGGAGTGACAGTAACCTCTGTATACATTATATATTCCGCTATTGTAGTGCTGGTGTTAGAGTGACAGTAACCTCTGTATACATTAGTTGTTCTGCTATTGTAGTGCTGGTGTTGGAGTGACAGTAACCTCTGTATACATTAGTTGTTCTGCTATTGTAGTGCTGGTGTTGGAGTGACAGTAACCTCTGTATACATTAGTTGTTCTGCTATTGTAGTGCTGGTGTTGGAGTGACAGTAACCTCTGTATACATTAGTTGTTCTGCTATTGTAGTGTCGGTGTTGGAGTGACAGTAACCCTTGTATACATTAGTTGTTCTGTTATTGTAGTGCTGGTGTTGGAGTGACAGTAACCTCTGTATACATTAGTTGTTCTGCTATTGTAGTGCTGGTGTTGGAGTGACAGTAACCTCTGTATACATTAGTTGTTCTGCTATTGTAGTGCTGGTGTTGGAGTGACAGTAACCTATGTATACATTAGTTGTTCTGCTATTGTAGTGTCGGTGTTGGAGTGACAGTAACCTCTGTATACATAAGTTGTTCTGCTATTGTAGTGCAGGTGTTGGAGTGACAGTAACCCCTGTATACATTAGTTGTTCTGCTATTGTAGTTCTGTTGTTTATATAAAGCACACCATCCTTTAAAGGCATTGCATTGCATAAAGTATAAGTTGCTCAAATGGTAAAAACTTAAACAACAACAAGAATTGCCACATTTACATTTTATTATGATTACACATATATATGTTTACACAATTACATAACAAGAATGACATCCACATCTGCTAAACCAGTGCCGACATTTACTGATATTGCAATGCGACTAATATTCGTCGAAAGAAGCTCAATGAATAATGCAACGATTATCGAAATGTTACATGCATGGCAAAACGAATACAAAACTATTCATGTCATGACTAACTACTAATTGCATTTATCTTTTATTACTTATGAAAACGTGTTGTTCAATACGTTTATTTTTACACGGTATCGCAATGCATATGAAGCTGTTACAGTTAAGCAGGTTGATAAACACGAGTTGCGCAAAGTGAACATCATTCGCATCAATATGTGAACCATATTCTGAAAGAATATCTTTCTAGAAGAATCTATACATTCAGTTGTATACTTTAAGAACGGTCATGTATATCTAGTAAATACAGAATACAATTTAAGTATTCATACGTAAGTAAGTACTTCTTATTGCATTGATTGAAAACATTTATTTTTTGAAAATGTTTATTTGAACTTGATCTTTAAAAAGTATAACGGGATAAAACTTGTCACATTAACATGCCGACTTGTTTAAGGAGAATACCCCCGATGTGCATTTCACGTGAAGTTGCATAATTATACACTCAATACAAACATTGAACAAACAAGTGAACCATTAGTTCCTTGGTGCATTACCTCAGTAAGTGTAAATACGTTTATTATATACCTATTTCTCTCGTGCAATGAGCGGTCTGCATTTGTACCATGTGACCGTACAATATATTTCCGTATTTTACGCACGCGCGTACACAAACAATAATATTAAATCCGTATTGTACAGTCCTCGAGCTCCATGTTAACTCAACGATAAATCCAAAAACCGGTAAAATGTTCCGAATGCATTAATATCACATAACTGCTTTACACGCCTATATACTTTCGTTTATAAAGCGCTTAAATGAAAATATTTGTTGTCGTTTGGTGTTGACAGTTGACAGTTGGTGAAAGATGCTTTCTGAAGAAGAAATTAGTGATTTTCTACTTCGAGAGAAATAAAAAGTTCATTTACTTTTGTTCTATACAATACGGTGATATGTCTGGACTCGTACTCGTCCAAATAACTCGTCCAAATATATCACTGTATTGTACAGAACAATGTTCTATTGCACTTAGCGAGTTATTGCACCAAGGTGACGATATTTGACCTTTAGATCTAGACATTGCAGACATTGAATAATAAACAAATACTTAGTAATCGGAAATATTTGTGAATACACATCATGCACATACGGCCTATATTGTATATGTCAATATTATATGAATCAAATTTGTGTTTATTAATCAATGGACGCAATTAATGGATACAGTTGTAAATTAATATAGTAAATGTTTCAAAACATAGTCAGTAAAATATTTAGTTTTGCCATGCACTGTTAAGAGGTTCACACATAACCTTAGAGAGTTATAAGGTAACACACGTATATACAACTAAGTCTAAAGTAACACACGTATATACAACTAAATTCTTTCATGTTTAATAATTAAAGCAAAATAATTACATTGTTAAAGGTGTACATCAATCAAAATGTATTCTTTAATAATACAATATTGTGTACTGAAACATATACATACATTAAATATGGTAAGCTTTTGAATTACATGGATTCGAAAATACTACATGAGAAATAGATTCATTTTAAGACATTTGCGCACGCTTAAACATATATTTCAAATATGTATTCAGTAATGTTGCTCAGCTGTTTGACCATCTCTGAAAATCTCTTTGCCCATAATGAGAAAAGTTCAGATTGGACGTGTTACGTAACGCTGACTAACAGTGTTTATGATATTTAAAGGGACACATGGCAATCTTGAAGTGGTTATCAAGCATTAACAGTATCCTCTCGATTGATTAGTTCAGTATCATTTTGACTTTAATTTTTTTTTGTTTAAATACAATTTTAAGTTTTCAACTTGTCTTCGTTATTTTGAATATATTACAGGTGAAATGCAATCAACAGTAAGTAATATGCAAAAAACAAATTGCTTCATAGTTTTCTCACAATTAATATTTATGATTGATTAAATGCAGTTTACGTAGAAATACCTAAGGTATGTCACGAGCTTTTAAAAAAAAACAGATTGCCATATGTCCTTTTAAATTATTCGGACAGCATTCTCAGTTTTAGATCTCTATAATATCGCGTACGCACATGACTGTGATCGCGAATGGGCACATATTCCATGTATACATGTAAAATTGTTTGGAGAAGCGAGCTTGATGTTCATAATTCACTTCAAGCGCGTACACATCTAACGTAATGTATTGAATAAGATTATACGTGGTTTAACTCAATATGTTGATCAAATACGATATTCGAATAATATACGTAACAATGATAATATAATACAATTGTGTGTGAGTTAAACAAGTGCCATTTCTCGCATGCCAGAGCTTCAGAACACGCATGTGTGTCGACACAGGCGGACGGTTGTAACTATAGTATGCGAGAATGGCAAATTAATATAATTGAGTGAATAATTATATATTAACATTAACATTAATACATAGTGTCGACTACACATAGTTCCGGTTTATTAATCAAGCTTACATCCACAGGAGATTTGAGCCAAATAAACGTTTAATCGATAGTACACCTCCCCCAAAAGTTTGACCCAGGAACAATGGACGATGGAGCTATAAACTGGATGTCGGAAATGTCCTTAGCTCCACCTGCTTCATTTGAATATGAACATATTTATTAATTGGTAAGATTACTAAACATTTCATGTATCAGTTACGTTACCCAGTTTCAACTACTCAACATTTGAGAATAAACTGCGTATCCAATATTGAACCTGTAGAAAGGCAAATTTACTATATGTTTTATATTGAAAATCTATGTTTGTGGGACAGTATTACAAACTTTGTTGCATTTTGTAATCAATCTCCGAACCAATCAGATTGGAGATCGTGGCATTTGTTATATACTATTTAATACCGTAACAAAGCAATTACGCTGTGTGGCGCTGTCGGTTAGAGCGTTGTCTACTATGTGTCTACTTGAACCGAAGGTTCAGGGTTTGGGCCTTATATAAGGCAATATTTTTTAAACCATACAATGTTAAGATATTTCAAAAAGTAGTATACGAAACTACTACGGAATAAATCTGATTGGTTCCGACAATTTGGCATTTGAGTACTCTGTCCGATATGACGCACAGGTAAGATATACCATTGGTCAGATGATTACTCACAAACATGTGTTAATTAGATTTGAATTGAATTGAATTGGGGTTTTAAGGCGCACCAACACATTACAGGTTATATGGCGCCTAACAGGCATGAACATGCCAGGCTCATCTTCCATGTACATCGAGATAAAATATGGAAAATGGGCCTAGAACCTTCTCACCCTGAGCTGCAGAGTTGCTGCAAATTCTATCGTAAAAACTCCATTTACGCTGGAGCCACGTTTATTGTTTTTCTGCCACTGCTCTTAGTGATGTGAGCGAGATGGCACCTGAAACAATGCAGGGGTCATGATGAAGACCTTTAATAAGCATGAACAAAAAATGACAAAATGAATATGAATGGGGGGGTCCTACCCCTCTGCATGTGCCGGTGTGTTTGCAGTGGTTGTATTCTACCCGGCAACCACACGGGGATAATTGGATTTGAATGACAGGTCGACACTATGCATGTACAACAGCTGCAAAGTCTGTATTCAAACTTGAAACAGTTTAGTTTCGCTCAAATAACAGTCAACCGGTGAGATGATAGATTATTTCAAATTTCCAATAGGCTATCAAGCCCGTGTGGATACATATATAAAGTATAACATTGTAGCAGTGCAGTGAATTAGTACATATACATGTATACATATTTATGAAAACGGCAAGTATATATTATATCACAATATAACTTTCACAAGCCATTATGCAATCATGTGTAATGAGAAGGTGTTAACAACTGTACATAAAGATTTACATATTATTTACAATTTCATTTATCCACATACACTCTCGCGCGAGCACCCGCGTGTGTACACTAGTTGTTCGAAAATATACAGTTATATTCTATATAACCGTTCATTTCTTAATTTAAAAGCTTCATAAATACATATACCTATTTACGAATTCTAACTTTATTTGTTGAGTTAATTATTCTATAAATGAAGGGGTTAGTGCAAGAAGGTGGCCATTTTCAGAATTATTTTTGACTAACCTATTTTTAGATTGCTATTTTTTATCAAGTAACTAAAAATAGGTTAGTCAAAAAAAAATCTGAAAATGGACTTAGCCACCTTCTTGCACTAACCCCTTCATATTTAATCATATTAGGACGTTTACAAAAATATTTAGATATATATTGATTCCTCCGAAAATTGTTCACACTCTAATACAAAATGAAATTCATCTTCTGTGATGTAGTCTATTAAATTAAAAAATACACTATAATGAATCATTTAGGATATTAATCGAATGGTACATGGCTACACTAGACATTTCCTTTCAGAAAACAAAACAAAACAACACATACTGCACCAAACGGAATCCCTTTAAAGTTGCATTATTGGTAGAATACGCATTTGGCTCAAGCAGGTCAGCAACTTGGGATGTAAAAGTGTGCCATCTCTATACATTAAAAACAGAAGTCCAATGGCTCACACTTCAGAAGAGGAAGTTCATCATTTAGGAATTTTGTGTTACAAAGTGTACTGTTTTTTAAAAGTCTACAACAGCACAGTTTAGACCTTTCCCTAACTAGTTGCAACCAATTTGTTTACAAAACACCTTTGGATTTCTCTGTAGCATTACATCGAATGAAGTATATTATAACTTGTTTGATAGACTAACACTAACTCAGTCGGTTTATTTCACTTATACTCATTTTAATATCTCTCAAGCCAGAGTCTTCGCATATTGATACATATACCAGTCAAAATCCCTAAGTACCCACCTAGGAATATGTCAATAATATCTTCCTAGTATTGTGTATTTCTCGCTTGATTGGAAATACGGTTGAACTGCAAAATGATGAGTTTAACTCGTCTGCTCTGATTGCATGAACACATCTTTCAAGTCGATGTGTTTTCTTAGAAAAAATTGTAACTCTTCCATTTGGGTAATTAGGCATTTTGTTAAGTACTTTGAATTAGTTCAGCTTCCGAATTCTAAAATATGCCAACGAAAGTTATTTAGACATATACTTTGCTAGAATTACCACTAAAATTGCGTTTGCAAAAGAAATTTCCGAAAATGTCTAATGTCAATGCTGAATATTACAAACGATATCCATTAAGACGAAAGTAATTTAGGATTATCCATCTTTCAATGTATTATAGACGGAACATTTGCAACAAATGGGTCAACCGTTTAATATGTTTTTTTTTGTATTATGTCTTACCAATTTTAAGAAATGTATATA
Source organism: Cyrtodaria siliqua (assembly GCA_037043455.1). NCBI lineage: Eukaryota > Metazoa > Mollusca > Bivalvia > Adapedonta > Hiatellidae > Cyrtodaria > Cyrtodaria siliqua. The sequence continues at coordinate 231,437 of JAWPHD010001659.1, forward strand.
TTTCATGTTATGCGTTTTATATGCACATTTCATGGTTGCATATAAAAGAAGGATAACTCTCTACAGATGTAACAATTTAAACAAACAATGCATACTTTATAAACAAAATACTTACATGTATTACACAACTATTCTAGAATATAACAAAACTAAGAAAACTTATTTAATATACAAACGTAATTAGGAATATTGATCAGCGTACATGTTATATGTATTACACAACTATTCTAAGATATAACAAAACTAAGAAAACATATTTAATATACAAACGTAATTAGGAATATTGATCAGCGTACATGTTATAATGTACGGAAACATATAACCGCCATCAGTTAAAGCCCCCAAGTCTAAATCACAAATGTGCAAATAGGCAATTATATCGAGGGGTTTACTACTGTAAATACACTCAGTAAATTTAAAATTAAAAACATTTTAATTTTTTTTTTTTGTCGATTATTTTTAGTCCGCTGTTTTTTTTGCTCAAATCAAGATTATATTTTATGTTAGTATACACGGCTCTTTGTTGCATAAAATTTGCTCTAGTTTTTGAAATATATTTTTATAAAAGGAGTAGAAGTTCAAAAAGTACCATGTGTTGCGTTTTTAAATGTACTGAGTGTATAAACAGACAGAAAACAAGATACCATTTATATGCGATGAGCCCTTGCTATGTCGTCATTGTGAGATATTGGTAACCTTTATTCAATGACATATGACTAAGTTCCGAGATATAACAAACACGACATTATTTCGCGTTTCCTGATCTATACAACACTATCTGTATGTAACACACAAACAAACGTATTTAAATCCTTTTTTCTTTACAAAACTAATAATAATTTGTTACGACTTGTTCAGTAATAAGGCTTTATTTTAATATAAAGTGTGGTACACTAAACCAGTGGTCGCTCACATCATTTTTTCAATTAAAAAATAAAAACAATCTAGTAAACGTTAATTGCTTTTACTTAATATGATAAAGTAATAAATATTTAACTTGAAGTAAATCGATTTCATCTGATAATTTGAATTTTGCCACTCTATGCATAGGTCTATGCTCTATGTAACAAAATTAAAGTTAATATTGTTGATTGCAATAATGCAAAGTCTAATTTTATTTCATATTAAAAAAACTAAAAATATTTCACCATTTAAATATGAATGATATCAGCATTATCATTTAAGGTGATTATAACAATGTATGAGATATAAAAAATATGAGTTGCTAACTGCATGCAACAACTTTAAAACGGAGAAGATTCGACGACACAGTTCTTACAACAAATATGATTACAAAGACATCAAATAAACAAAACGCTAAATTTAATCGACGTTTGAAAGCTAAAAATGCGCAATTCTTAGATAGTGTTCCCATGTTATAATGAACGAATTAAGGAGCAGATGGCGATTATACGTTTCCGTAAAAGATTACACCTGCTCAACAGTATATACTTTAAAGAACACATACCAAAAGCCTGACCTATAACAGGAAATGGAACCAGCCGAAAGTAAATCGATTTGTAGCAGATTACCGACTTGGAATTGAAAAATGGCTTATTTATTAACGTATTGCTAACCTTTAACAATCAGATTTAAAATATCGACATCTTCAAAATAGCGCAATGGCCCGTATCACAGGTAACGTCTTTAGAAATGTACAATATCAAATGTAAAATAACACAATCCACAATATTCGCTCAAAACATTTGATTGAAGTAAAGCATGCATGATGTTGCAATAAACTAAGTTGATTATATTACACATGTTTTTGTTTTTAGACATTTGTGTATGATGTTGCTGCAACATTTCCGATTGTTTTAAAATAAACGTATCCGCTCTGCATCTTCTTACACCTCCGATCGTTTAGTATTAATTTACTTAAACATTGTGCATATGCAATTGGGCTATTTGGAAGAATAAATCATAACACAATATGATCACTGAAACTATTATAAAGACATTTGGTTACATATGAACACTTATACACTTATATAAATATGTTACAAATGGTGAACTGGTACACACCCGCACTAATCGTTGTGATATATTCTGATATAGCCTGCTACAAACTACATTACATATGTTTGAATATTCCATAAATAACAACTAGCGTTGCACATGGCTTGTCCACACGCTAGTTGGCGGTACTCTAGCTTAGCAGTTATCCGTTTGGCATATATTTATAACTGTTTCTCTCAAATATTGTTCACATACAACTTATCGTTCACTCATTGATAAAAAATAACTGCTATCACTTGACGTCGTTTCTAAAAAGTCTACACATTCATTATCTCATTCTTCAAGTCGTAGGAACCACCGTCCGTGCGAGAAAGACATAACTATATATACATGTATTTTATTGAAAACGGTTTCCCAATATTAAAATGCCATTTTAATAGCAAGGTAGGAATTATAAAGATTACATTTGTTTTATGGAATGTATACATGTGTAAACTTTAATGAATCCCGTACACATCTAACATAAAGTATTGCATAAGACTGTTCTTTACCGTTCCCTCGCCGGGTATAGCAGACTGTTAAACACGCACGCACGTACACAGACACACACCGGGTAAAACTATGTATTAAATACACACGAAGTACTGTACTATCCGCACACATATTAAAGCTTAATCTTGAGCAGACGAAACTGTTCTATATTCTGCCTACACCGGGTAATGCATATGCTAAAGTACTTCAGGAATGTGATGCTTTATGATTGGTTGAGCCATTAACAGTAGGTATATACCGTAACAGATTTAACAAGGTTCTGACAAAACAATCATTCTGATTGAATGACCGATATAACGTTACATTTCATTGAACGACTCGTAGTAACGTTTGAATAAACTGTCGTTAGCTTAATCAAGATGGCGTATACATGGTATAGAATGATAACGTTCGACATATGAATTGGACCGTTTGAACTATTTAAGATGTTTTTCGCGGATAAAGAACCTTAGAATAGTATTAAATGTTCTGTACATTTGAATTCTAAGTATATCTAGCGTTTAGTGGCCTTGACTGTTGTTTAACGGCTGCACTTTCACGTCGAGATTAAACAGCAATTGCGTCAATGAAAAAGTCGACATTCAAGAGTAAAGACAATTTAACCCTATAATCATAAACACACGCACCTGTTCTGTGCTGTTCACGCGCCGCATACAGCGGACTCTCAAAATAACACAAAGTGATCTACTGTCTATATACGTATTTAATTAAGCTAAATGTTGAATAGAGAACAATGTTTTATACACTAACCGCACCGGGTTAAAAACATCTTAAATTTACATAACTTTGCCTTACAATCCTCGCTCCTGGTAATGCTAAATCTTAAACACACACTGTACTACGCACGCGCAGCTTCAACAAATCCTAAATGTACACTGTTCTTTACTACCTACACACAGATCAAAGTTAAATGTACGCTGTTTTGTACTACCCACACACAGGGTAAAGTTAAATGTATACTGTTCTGTACTATATACAAAAAGGGTAGAGTTAAATGTACACTGTTCTGTAATATCTACACACAGGGTAAAGTTGAATGTACACTGTTCTGTACTACCTACACACAGGGTAAAGTTAAATGTACACTGTTCTGTACTACCTACACACAGGTTAATGTTAAATATACGCAGTGCTCTTTACAGTACTGTTCCCGCACCAGGTAACGCGTAAACTTATATACATACAATGCACTGTACTGTCCCCACACCGGGTAACGCGAACACTTAAATACACACAATGCACTGTATAGTCCCCACACCGGGTAACGTGATAACTTAAATACACACAATGCACTGTACTGTCCCCACATTGGGTATCGCGACAACTTAAATACAGACACTGCACTGTACTGTCCCCCCATACCGTATAACGCTACAACTTAAATACACACCCTGCACTGTACTATCCCCGCATTGGGTAACGCGACAACTTAAATACACACAATGCACTGTACTGTCCCTACGTTGGGTAACGCGACAACTTAAATACACATACTGCAGTGTACTGTCCCCACGTTGGGTAACGCGACAACTTAAATACACACACTGCACTGTACTGTCCTCACACCGGGTAACGCGAAAACTTAAATACATACCCTGCACTGTACTGTCCCCACACCGGTTAACGCGAAAACTCAAATACACACACTGCACTGTACTGTATTCACACCGGGTAACGTGAAAACTTATATACACACAATACACTGTACTGTTCCCACATTGGGTATCGCGACAACTTAAATACAGACACTGCACCGTACTGTCCCCACATTGGGTAACGCGAAAACTTAAATACACAAAATGCACTGTACTGTATCCACACCGGGAAACACGAAAACTTAAATACACACAATGCACTGTACTATCCCTACATAGGGTAACGGTAAATCTATAATACACTCACTGCACTGTATTATTTGCGTAATACTGCATTGCACTGTTTCTGCACCGTGAAATGGTAAATCCGAAGAAGAAACATTGGCTGGTACTGATCCCACACCGGGTAAAGCTAATTCTCAAATACGCCCAATGCAATCCATGTCCGAATATAAAGCGATAAGAAATCAATGTCGAATTAACAGTTCATAGTTGTTTTGCAAATCGAATTCTATAACACACGATCTTCAACAGTCTGACGTATTTAAATATATAAAATATATCCATGTGTTCTTGTTGTTATAAGTCGGTATTGTTTCTTTCAATCGTTTTTTTCTTTGCCACCGACCATTTGAAGGCAGCAGCCCTTTTGTGTACCTGTTAATGTTTGTCATGTCACATGCTTTGCTTCTTATAAACGTTCTGATTGTAGTTTATTTTACTGACTGTGTTCTGTGAAAGCTACATTTCCTGTTCGACTGTTATACATACTTTCATTCACGGAATCCTTCGTATAGAACTTTATAACGAAGTCATTTGTCGCGGTCCGTTTGTGTTTATCAGTATTTTCCTTGCATGCATTTAATGCTTCATGTTACCTTTGGTGACAAGCGAATGAAGCGATTCTCTAAGATAGTCGTTTCTTTAAAACATATGTTCGGCTTTAATGTGGGCAGCGTTTTTTTTATTTAGTTCTACCATTCAAAATTATCTAGTATGTTCCTCATCCCATCCCAATTAATTGTGACAACTGGGGTTGACTCCATTTCGCGCAAAAGTACTTCAAACGTAGCTTTCTCGCCATTTTCTTGACTCCATTTCACTAGCATTTTAAATATCTGGAGCACAGATGAATATGGATAATTCATGTGGATTTGCTCGCACGTAGCTTGTGCAATTCCGAGGGAAGATGCCAACAACTCCCAATTCTTTCCTATTTGGTCGGCAATCCTACTAAGGTCTTTCTCCGATAATTTTTGACGCAAATGGGTATTATCATAACATCCCATAATAGATGTGTGTTCTTCTGTTGTTGACACCTTTTGTTGGTACCATTGTCTCATAGCTGTCCTGACGTCGATGTCATGATTATGACCCCAGTTTGGGCACGCTAGACTTGTATTATTTGCCATTTCATCCATTTCTATTATATATCCACTTCCCTTTTCTTCAATGGCACAGCGACTCTTGATTGTGTATTGGTCTTCTGTGGTCCGGAATCGACACAATTCATGTTTCAAAACCATTTCTACAAATCGTCGAAGTTTATCACTTTGCTGACAATCTATGCCATTGTAGTCTCTAAGCATGCTCACAACTCGTATTTCTATGGTTTGATCGGTGACTTCGATTATTCCGGCATGATTAGGATCTAACCGATAAACACCCACATCTTCAAACAACAGGAATCTTTTGCCATCGTGAATAACAGGCCACATCTCCAAAGCAGCAGCCGTCGTGCGATGGTACAGCGTGGTTGATACAGATTCATTTTCAAAGGAAAAGACTAGGGACGTTGTGGTGGACCTTTTCCCTTTCGTAAACGCATAAGCGTCTTCATCTGTACTTCGGTACCGTAGAAGACTTGGAACAAAATAGAAATCTAGTTCCTGACATATTTCTGTCGTTTCGTCATACCGCCTTGCTTTCGCTACTATACCAAACTTTGTCATATATTGTATCAGTATATTCCCTTGTTTCATGAAATCGTTTTTTCCCTCGTTTTTCCAAACTTGTTCTATTAGTGCAGGGCGAAGTATGGCCTTCTTCGTCAGCTCGTTCCACGGCTGACGTAGGCTAGGCATGTTCTTGCAGAACCGTTCAGACGTTATTATACATTTTAAAGCGTCTACAATCCATTGTGGGTCAAGAATGACCCAGGTTGACAACACAGGCTCATTAAAGTAGAAGAATGTTCCTTGCGCATTTTGATACGTCAGAAATGCTACTATGTCTTTCGTTTCGTTTATTTGATAATCTTTGCCAAGTTTGACAACGTCTTCGAACGACATAAGTTTTGCATCCATCTTCCGCATCATACTGCTCTCTAGAAGAATCCATTTTGCGGGAACTTCTTTTGTACCTGCGTCTGCTACACTGACAATATATTCTCGGAGTTTTTTCAGTTGATCCACTGTTGTTGTACTGTCTAAAAGAAAATTCGTTGGTTGTATATGCTGTAAAATTGATGTCTCGTTGAATAGATCCCTTACTCCATCAAAATACTTGAAAGCTATCTCATCTGGTGTCATCTCATTACCAGGTACCATGTCCATATGGGTACCGATAAGTATAACAGGAGGTTTGCTGTCATGTTGACCGACAAACGAATGGACAGAGTGCATCCAGAACTTGCAAAATGACTTGACATCTTTTTGAGAAGGCTCTCCCGGAAATTCCTCATCAAGTACCATATCATCAAGTTTCTTTGACACATCAAGAACTAACAGGTATATGGCATCCGGACTATGAAATAATTGGTGTGTTGCATAGAAAGTCCATTGACCCCCAAAATCCCAAATGTTCACAGTCTTCGTTTTATCTTGTTTCAATTGCGGTTGTCGCTTTCTTTCCCTTATCTCGGTAAACTGTTTTACTTCGTTTTGTGTCATTCGCGGAAGACTTGACAATGTTCGAGTTGGTATTATACTATATGTTTCCTTGGCTGACTGCGTCGATTGTGATTTGCCGTATATTTCTGAAGTATTATCAGCTGATTGCGCTGATTGTTCCATGTCCAAAGCCACGGATACTACACGTTCAATACCTTCCGTCTCAGAATCCTCCACATTTTGTTTTGTCCATGTCCCATCTCCTGAAACCAAACATTTATGCACGTGAATATCAATTCCATTTGTGCTTTGTATTCCATCCAACGGAACTCCAAGTAATTTTCTTGTTACGGTTGTTTTACCAGCGCCAAAGTGGCCGACTGTCATCACTCGTATCGATGTACTCTTTTCTTTTCCTTCTTCAAGAGCCTTTATATAAGATTCAATTACCCTGACGTCAGTTCCAAACATCAGCCGAGCTAAAATTAAACAAAACAATGAAATGCATTGTGACAATCATTCTTCTGTACGTTAACATGATGTAATACATGTAACAGATAAATAACAATTCAAATACTCGTGAGTATTTTCACAATAAGTCAGATGCATCAAAAGAAAGAAACAAGTGCCATGTATTAAATTAATACAATTCATCCAACAGGACAACTACACTAAAAGGAAAACAAGTATAAATACATCAACTAAGGAATACAAGGCATCATGATAGTATCACAGTATATGATTATCTTACTGCATTTAACATATTTGTGTTGTAACTAGCACAACAGATAGACAGAAATAGATACCAATGCGTGTGCCCACATGGATCTGCGTAATGACAAAATGTGCGTGCATGACAGTTTGTGACTATGGAATATATGATCACCATGCAATTAAACGGTGGCAATAAACATGCGAGCATAAACCACAAAATCATTATTCATTTTGTCAGCAGTATATCACGTAATACATTCATACACAAAAAATGAAATTCGACGTACGTATTTAATATTGCGCTTCCAGCAATTTTCGAAGGCAAATGAAGATGAGATTGAAAACTGTAGATCGTTATCCATGAACAAAAAGAGAGACATCCATGATGTTCTTTATTAAGAATTCCCGCACAGGGTTATTTGCCTACACGGCCTAGTCTAAATACTGAATGCACAAATACTACTCAGGTATGAATAGTCGTATAGGGGCACATGGAAATATTCATTTAGACACATATGTATGCATTAAAAACTATTTCAAACGTCCACACAATGTATTAGTATGTTGTTGATAATGCCCGTATTCGAAAGCTGTTGTTTTTTTCTCAAAATTATTTTATATTTTTCTAAACTTATCGACGTTATGAACGTTTTAAAAATCACGAAAACATCATTTCAAGTGCTGACTGATCTGGTTTCAATAATAAAAATGACACCATCCGGTAAAATGATTGTATTAAAGGTGCAGTTGCGGTAAAGTAACTGAGATACTATAATAAGCTTTACGTTATGTTTCGACTTTGTCCATGTGCAAAATAGGAGTCTGGACAAAGTAGGATTAGTTTCATTATCGTTCGTGCAATGGTCATACTAACAATCATAATAACACAGATAATAGTGTACATATTATACACGCAATACTATTATAAATAATAATCATATGAACAACTGGGACAAAATAGGAATATTTTCATTAAATATTAAATGTTGGGGGTACTATACGGTTGGATTTTTTCTTTATAATTTCAAATACTAATATTGTGTTGATTATTTTTCATTTTCGGAATGAACGAATAATAATAATTGATTTGAATTGTATAGGTTTAAATATTTTCGAGAAATATGGCTTTGCGTATGTTTCGAAATATTCTTATACATCTCCAATTATATGGAGTATATAAGAAATGCCCATTTTGACACGTTATTAAAAAAGTATTGTCTGCGTCGAGTTTTTGTAAATTTATATGTTCTGAGCTATAATGTATATTCTATTTTCAATAATATAATCCAACACTTAACAATATTTAGTGTTACATGTATAAAGAGCGCGGAACTTTATCTAGCTAACAATATGATCATGAAGACCTGTCGATCTTAATTATAAAATTAAGTATAATACTATTTTAAAACGAATTAAACTGTAGTATGATCATCACAAAACGATATTTCTTAAAGGAAATACATCAGACTTTTCAAAGGGGTCAAGGTGTCTGACTTAAAATTGACAAATAATGATATGTTCTATTCCGAAGAGCCTAAATATAATTAATGAGCCTAAAAATGACCCCTTATTTGCAAAGCAATTGATTCTGCACAGTAATACGTGCTATTTTAGGTTACGCACCAGGGTTAAATTCAGCACTTTAAATCCGATTCCGTCCTAGCTATATGGTATATTTAAAGTTGAAACCTTAACAATACGGTTCGAACATCATATTTTGGTTGATAGAAGTGTTTTATCATGAATTGGATTTTTTTTTATAATTTAAGATATCAGTGATTTACTGATAAAACTATAAGAACCGTCGAGTTTTCCAGACTAAACATTTTCATAAACAATTTTTAATATTACATAGGGCTAACTTAGTGCACATACATACTTAATAGCATACTTAATTCAAACAACTATGACGCTTTAGTCATATTTGGATAAACATCCACACTTTTGCCACCAGTTTCCTTAAGGAATATTATGATCACGTGTGCTGGTACGCACACGACATCGATTTATAGGTTTAACTCCGGCAATCACATTTTTAAATAGTTTTACTTGCAATCTATCAACTTATCATCGGCTTAATATTTGTGTGTTTATCTTGTTCGACGATTTCCAAATTTCTCCTTTCATAATTGTCTTATATATCACAGTAGCTTTGCCTGTGTAGTCAGGCGGCGGTAATGTTCTTCTTCTTATGACATGAACGTACAAACCTCATAAAGTTACACACAACTAATTTTAAGACCTCATGAGATTACACTCCACTAATGTGTACGCAAGTCTCCACACATGTTGGCGTCGCGTCACGTTCGTTGCTTTATTTAGCAGATAATGGTTGCATGGTTGAACATCAGCTTATGTAGAGGAACATAAGCTGATGTAATATGTGAGATTGATATGCTTTGTGGTTTTGGCAAGAAATCAAAATGTGCAAAATCTCCATATACACATTTTGGACCCCCGGGTACAGTCATTTGTCATCGGGGACGTTCATTTGAACATACTTGAAAGTCATAGCATTCATTAACATATGTTGTTTTGTCAAGTTTGATAAAAATCATATAGAAACTGAAGGTACTAGAGCATTCACAACACAGAATATGGCAATACATATGAATCCACTATATCCGGTTATCAGACTTGTCTGAGCTTTAATTAATATCAACAATCTAATATTGTTGAAGAAACAAATAAAATATGGCATTTGGCAATACATCAAGGGTCATAACTCTTGCGTTAATTGTCGGATATAGATGGTTTTCGAACGTGTTCGAGCTTTCGTTAATACATATCAACAATATGATCATTAGTGGTCAATGTTAATAAAGATCAAATACTAAATGAAGTGCTAGCATGTTCACAAGGCAACGGTTAACGGGAGACCGACGGACTAACGGATGACGGACGGACTATGGAACACATGTCACCCCATAATCTCTGCTGTCCAATGACCAGTAAAGCTAAAAAAGAGTGTAAAATGTATAAATCCCCAGTATGTTGTTGAAGGGCGCAAAAAAAACCCCAACCATAAACAGTCAACTAATAGTAGTCAGGTTAAAACAGAGCATTGCCAATGTTTTCTACTATAGAATAGGGGCTTACTATTTTTCTTGTCATGCATTCATTGTATATTTTTTAATTTAAAGACTAAAACAGTGTGAGAGAGATTGAGAGAGGGGGAGAGAGAGAGAGGCGATTTGTGTTGTTTTGGAGTATATTAACATGTTTTATTTCATTGCGAAGTGCAGAAAGGTACCATTTTCGCCCACTGAGTTGACTTAACATGATGCAATTGCCGTTTTGAACTGACCGTTAGTGTTTATATACTTGACCTGTTTCAATAAACGGATTAGATGTGTTTTTTTCAAATCCAATAAAATAACCTTCGTCCCAATTATTTGTGTAAAGTGGTGTTTGAAAATTATCCCGGCAGACTGATATATCTATACGACTGCAATATTTCAAATAAGTTTAAACATGTTTTTTGTCTGCAAAAGCAATAGCTCTTTTAATCCATTGCTATGTATAAATATATTCAAATGTTTAATGCGTCTAAGTTGACTATAAGTCAATAGGGCTCAACATTGTGCCTTTATGTATAATTTCGAATCTAAAGAAATACATTGTAACATGTTTTAAAGAAGAACCATTCCTAATAAAGTTTCTGATAGTCATGAAGGTGTTGCAACATGATATATTGTGTTTCAAGACACGCTCCTGTGTTTACATATAATATTGGCAAGTTATGTTTTTTTTTTATCTTTATTTTGTTTTTTATCAATGCTTGTTAGTATATGTAATATTTTGTAACGATGTTATTTGTCACTTTAATGAAATAATAAATTAATAAATGTATATGCTGAAGATGAAGATGACTCAAGCCGAATGCGCTCGATGTAGATGTTTTATTTTAGAATTGTTTGGTATTCTCATACTTACATTTAAAAATAGTCAGCCATTCGTGGACTCCACATACATTCTAGTCATACGATTTTACATGTTTATATCTCAAACAATATACATGTTTTCGGTCGAAAGAGATTGTTTTACATCTGCAAGCAATGGGATATAATTGCCTTTTTATATCTTTATCATCCGATGTCTTCCATGTTCCTGTATGTGCCGTATTGCCCATTGAACTGCGATATAGATTACGTCATTTTTTCCCGATTAGTTCACATTGTCGATAAATCGTATAATTATGTCCATTATATCCCATTGTACTCTGTAATATTTAATAGAATGTTTCCGACAGCCATTATCGAGCTTCTCAATATATTGTTTATGCGTCAAGTGAATTAAGCATTGCCCATGTCCTCCATCGTATTTCACATTATTAGTGCACATCTCGTTACAGGTGTATCTACCTGATGTACTTTTGATATTGACAACATTCTAAATTATATAAATTATATTGACAGCTCGGTACTATGCACAATTATCGCTATCGAAGCATGAATTGTGTCATTTAATTTAACCAGTGAGTGTGAGTGCGTGTAGGTCAATGCTTACCTTAATTTAATTGTTTCTTCCAGTTAAACGGTAACAGACAATGCGGTTGAAGTTCATTGGGACTCGGAATGAAGTGCGCAGTTTTTGTGTTACAGAAAAACTATATTTTGCCATTTAATTGCACCTCGATACAGAGTGTGGTGCTTTTATACACACACACAGATTATGTATTGGAAATCATGACACGTAAAATTGATGACGTACAATCATCTGCCGGAACATAGATTTAAGAAAGCAATTTAGGCTATCGCAGTAATTTATTGCATGCTTGATCCCTGACTTTTAAGTGTTGAGTCCCGACGTGCTTTGTTTAAACTTCTCTATAATTAATTCAATCGCAAACTCTCTCACACACGCACGCACGCACGCACACGCACACACACACAGAACAACAACAGCAACAACAAAGCACACGCATTAACATGATATACAACCAATGGTTCCAGTCTGTAACAACGTTAACGCTAGCAATTTCAATACTAATGATAAGGACGTTCGCTAAAGATAACAATCACCCCTTCCGCTAAAGATAGCAACACTAATGTTAAAGGTAACCACTTGTCATGTAATCGCTATATGTAACGACTGTCTTTGCTAAAGTTTCACTGTAACAACTTGTTTTACCATCTACAATTCAGATTCTTGTTACTTAAGTTCTGTGGCACCTAATTCAAAACATTTTAGCTGTACAAATTCACACTGCTCAATGTAAACTGTAGTGTAGTGACGTCAGAAAAGATAGAATACTGATTATAATTCATTTGTCTTGTTTATCATATAAAACCAAGACAGATACTATCAACGTAACTCAATCGAACGAAATAGTTATTTCAAGAATGTAAGCGGCTTATGGCCAAAGTGCATATATATATAACAATTGAAGTGTTGCGAGAAATATCGGGAAAATGAATATTTGAAGCGCCGACGGAAGATCGTGCCAGCTTTGCTGTATCATTTAAAATAGTTTACAACGATTTAAAGGTGGTGTTACAACATACATTTCAAATGAGTCACGGTCAGGACGGTCATGACGGCATATTTTTGAGGAAATAGCGAATAATGTTGGACTCAGCGTGGGATCTGCATATACACTTCTTACACGCAGTTTGAAAATGAGGAGGTTGCCGCGCAGAGATGTAGGTCATTATCATTCAATATTAAAATGTATCACATAACTTGCGATGTATCATATTATACTAATGAAATAAATACGCAAATGAAAGGCCGTTAAAATATCGGATTTCGGAACTCGACGGGTAGTTTCGTTGTTCGGCGTCGTACAGAGAAGACCAAATCAACACCCGACGTCATCATACAAACATATGACGTCATCGTACGACAACGTTATACATACATAGCTACACTTATAAATGTTGCTTATGAAACATTTGTGTATTTATGCGATGCATAGCATCTCACATGCGTGCCTATTTAATACTGAATTTATAAAACTCTTTTGATAACATTGATATGATTCTCGGCACACCCTCAAATCATATAATGTTATCCAACTCGTCTAATAAATTCAATATGAAACATGCAATTATATAAGATGTTCTTTATACATATTGTTTTTAAAAGGTTTTAATGTTCAAAATGATATATGCCTCCATTTGTTCGGCTACTTGACGGATATTTCTGGATAACTTAATAACTTTCAAAAGGTAATAAAAAAAAATGTGCAAACAAAACCCAATACATTCGTACATTTGCCTGTTATTTCTATCTACAATGAATGGTCGCCATTTGAAGGCTAATCAAGTACGAACGGTGTTTTACAAGAACTAATTTAACTTTCGCAGTGATATAGTTGATTTGGTTCCCCTTCCCGCACGCATCGCCGTAATCGCACAAACTGGAATGTCGATAGCGGATCGGGGATTTTAGTTTATAGAGAAGGTGACATTTTGATCAGCGGGTCCGGCGGCATGCCTCCCGAAATATATTATCATATATATCGTATTTAGCGAAATCTGGTGCATTTTCAGAATATATTAGTCGTTAAAATTTCGAATGATGGGCAACGGTGATTTCGGCGCCCTTTCTCCTAAAATTCGGCAAGAATCCATAGATAAAATACTCCATTCGGATATTAATGGATACGTACGCCTTAAGGATATTAAGGGATGCGTAATCCTAAACACAAACTGGCATTGCCGTCTTTAGGCCGTGAAGGCACATGCGTACTGATTGTGGGTGGGTGGGGCGTTGGTGGGGTTAGTGTGTTGTAGTGGAATTGGTCCTTTTCATTTTATGACATTGTCGTTTTGATTGTTTTTATATTTTGTTTTGAAAATACATCTTCTTGAAAATGCCTCTATATGTCTATAAATGAAAGTCAAAACCAATTTTTGCATTTTTTTATTTCAGGTAGAGCCTGCACTTATTAGAATATGTGCTTCTTCGTTGCTCAATACATATACAATGCATACATATGGGACTGGATCATGCCGTAGCCACATGCCATGACTCATCCAGCCACATTATACTGATATCGGGCCGACAAATCATAGCATAACCCTTTATATACTAAACACTAAACATCAAACATGTAGATACTGGTATTTGGTGTGACATGGCCGGGGATAGAGCCCAAGACCTTCCGTATGTGAGATGGACGCTCTGTCACAAAGCTATTCTAGTGGGAACATGGTGACAGGAATATCAGACGAATAAGACTGTACTAATGGTTAATCGATGAACAAGAACATGTATTGACCACATTCAAGCGTTGAATGAAGCGCGGGGTGCGGTTAAATCAAGCCAGAGCGAACCTTAATTCCTAAGGAGTGTGGGACAAGTGAAGCAGCGTGTCCGATGCATTTATATTAGATACAAGTCTGAAACACATCCATATAGTCCGCCACGTTGAACTTTTAAGACATTAGGTTCATTCATTCATTGTAAGTTTCGGGCGTACGTTTGCCCTTGAGCATGGATTAATACGGTTATAAGTATTCCATGTAAAAATAAGGTAGCGGTCTTCAAATAATCTAGAATAAATGGACTATGGTGTAAATCTGTAATAGAGCTATATGTCAATTAACCCTTTCACTGCAACAGTCAAAACATTTATTTTTAAGACCGGTGTAATTTGAAATTTAACGGCGAAAGGGTTAACTTTTCAGATATTTAGCTCGACTATTCGAAGTATGTATGTAATTACCCCGTCTCAGTCCACACCGAACTCTGCGTGTAAACTTTGTTTTGAGGTATATATCTCTTACGTTTCTTGTCCAGGTTCAACCGAAATTGGCCATAAGCTTCCTTAAATTATTATCCTAAGAGCTGCATAAGTAGTTTTAGTTTCTATACCCATCTGGGCTCCCATGGAACCCGAATTTTCATTACCCTTAAACTGTGCAATGTCTCATTTCACTTTAAATTTAACATGTAAGCTGTGTCTATATCGCTTCAATGTCTTGTTCTAGCTCAATACAACCGAGTCTGCTGCTTTATTCTCTTAATTGTGTTTTTTGCTCCCAAAGGATCATCTTTATTAGTATTTATTACTTAGAGGTTGCATATTGAGTAATCTTGGATTTCATATTCTGGGCTTCTATGGAATTAAATGGTCCATAACATGTTCAATAAACGCAGATCAAGGTATATATGTAAGATGTTGTATACATCTATATCTCTTAAACAGTTTGTCTTAGCTCAACCGAATTTTGGATTGGGATTCCTTATAAAATAACCTAGATGAGTACATTCGTGATTGAGGCTCAAATAAATCATGGGTTCCGTGGGTATCCGTAGAACCCGACATACCGCTCATGAACAGTCTCAATCAAACCGAGACTGCAATATTTCGTATGTGTCATGCTCGGCCGTTTCCAAAGGTCCATTATCGTACTCTTTTCTTTAACATAGCCTTTGAATTGTGCAATAATGTTGGTTTAGGTCTTATGCTTAGCTCAATCATATTGAGGTATACCACCCTCGTTCCCTATTGGGTTATAGCACCCTACTCACACCCACACCTCGTCCCCACCATAACACATAAACGCGGCATGTTTTTTCGTTCTATTTTTTAATTTATTTATGTGTTGTTTCGCTTATTCAGTCTTACACCTATAACCTTCACCCCCACTCACACCACCTACAACACCATAAAACAGACCTTTTTGACATGTGTTTGAATTGTTTCACATATGTTTGTGTTTCTTAATCTTACACCTTATTTTTGTTGTTTTGTTTATTTATTCTTTCACGTTATAACTCACCTCACACCCAAACACACACCCCCACCATTCCCAACCGAATTTCGACCTTAGTATTTGCTTTTTAATCATATGTCTGTGTTATTTTGTTTATCTATTCGTACACATATAACACATCACCCTCTACCACCCTCTACCACCCCCACCCCAACCCTAAACCCTAAACCTGACCTTTTTTCTTTTAAAACTGGCTGTATTTGTGTACAGAGAAATGAAACGTCTCAGGGGAAAATAAGGTATTGATAATGACGATGCCAATTTCGTCTGACTTTGTTTACAGAAATACTACTTTTAAAAGGTTTGTATTATTAGTTTTATTTGTGATATAGGGGCGGTGGAAATAAATGGGGGCTGTGCTGGTACCGCTAATTTACATACTACTGGCATATCTTTATATCAGTTAACTGTGCACGTGTACGTCATTACGTGGTCCGAGTATTATCTGTCATACCCCTTCCAACCCTTTCTCCAAGAAGCGAAAACGGGGTTGGCTGGGGTATGCAATAAAACTGTAATTTCGGGTTAAAAGGTTTGCATATTGTAAAATTAAAACATTAATGTTAACATACAATTTGCTATTTAAACATTTTGCTCATGGGTCATTACGACTTATTATAAAAATGATTGTAAGGTTTATGTGGGGATGACCTCAACCTATTAGACCTATTACGAGTTGAATAAAACATCTTCATCTATCTGTTCTGTCGTCTGAAACCGTTTATTCCACTAATAATTCATTTGTTTCTAGACATTTTAAACAATCAAATTTGCACAACGTTTGAGTATAATTTACAAGACGAAGGTATTACATACCATGATTTTGGATCAAAACGTCTACTGTTTATCGGTTATCTACGCTTTCCCAAATGTAAGGGGTTAACTCGGCGGGGTTTAACTCGGAGGGGATTATTTTTATTTACGCTATCCTGTTGTTTAGGGATGATGACAGAGTAAGCGTGACGTCTGGTGCACCTTGAAACGGTTTAAACTCCCCGGTGGTCCATTTTGCCACTGACCGTTCCAAGGCGGTATCCCTGTTGTCAACCCGTATATGTTTCTGATTCTTTACTGAATGTGTTTGTGATGTACTTGTTGAATCACCTTTGCGTTGTAATACTTGTTGGAGAGACTGTGAATGCTACTCTCCTGTTGGACTTATAACCATTTCCTCGCATCATAACATTTATTTTAGTCAGTCATTTCCTTGAATAGGATGTCAATATTTCCGTAAATCTTGAATTAATTTCCTTATAATTATGGTATAAAATGTTCTTCAGGATTTCTTATTTGGGATTTCTGTTTTCCAAAATAAATATTAAGATGTATTACGACACACACATTTTGAAACTTAGGCAAACATAGTTTGATTTTTATGACAATGTATACATTATCTCTTCATCGAAATCCTTGTTCCGGAAAGGTTCGTTTAAATAGTATCATTCTTTAACTTATTAAGGTTCGCATCACTAGCTGAATGCATTATGTAATATTCCTACAGATTGTTAAAAATCCAATTCATTAGTGCCTCGTACCGTCATCAGAATATGGTTAATATACTCTTTTCCAACAGTATTTCCCTGAGCGCTGACAAACAAATGAGTTGCATGTTTATACATGTCAATGAAGATTTCATTACCGCGCTGATTGATGTAGAACTTTATTTCTATATTTCATGTTTATTGAATGATCAAACTTCTAAATAGAGCACAGCAAGTACAACATAACAAATGGAGATACTCGATAGTCCCTTATGGGAATTATACCTAACAAAACTGGTGACATATATATCCTTAAATTACCGTAAAAGTATGCACCTTTTTGAAATAAAGTTAAAAACAACATTGATATACTTTGAAAGTCATCTGAATTCATCAACTTTGCAATGTTATGTTTACGCAAATATTACAATTACAAAATGTGATGATATTGTATCAAACATATAGTATCTTTCAAGTTCAACACCGATACAAGAAACATAATAAAGAGGTCGTTCTTAATAGCGTTGACGCTATATATTAAGCAAGTTATGCTACAACAACAGATGTGCTTGGCATCGACCTATCTGTGTGATGTTATACGAAGCTTGGTCATACTTCACGTTTGCTTACACTTGATACAATAGATAAATACTTTTCAAAGCCAAAGTTACTTTTAACTAGTGCAAACCTGTCAGGATGCCTTTGAATATATTGGTTGTTTAAAGCATATTTCCAGTGAAACTTGACTTGTTTACCTGTAACTTGAAGCCACCAAAGCTGGTGTATGACAATGATGAAGAAGCACACTTAAGCAAGGTGGACATGAAAAATACCAGGAAGGTTTTCTTAAGTGATGAAGTTCATAGGAACTTATAAAATCATCATTCTAAAGTGGAAAAGAAGTTTCGATATTTCCCAATCTTTTTTTGAAATTAAGCATATATTTTAAATATTAAAATTGAGAGGATGTCGATTATGTCTTGACAGTACATCAACATTTGTTAATTTGTTTGCACCAAAAGTATAAATTTACAAAATTAAATGTTAGATGCAACTTTTAAAACGGGTATTAGAGTAAATGCCACCAATGTCACCCATTCCTGGATTTAGAAGTATTCAGTAAGTGTACATATGGTTATAGGGTGAAGTTCTCAACGGTTTCCACATTATGACCTAGGGTGTATTTTCCAGGGGTGAGGACAGACCACAGAGCCGATGATGGATGGATGGTTGTATCCGTATGTTCAGGCCCAGTAAGTATATATATGGCTATAGGGTGGAGAACTCAACGGTTTCCACGTTATGGCACAGGGCCAATTTCTCGAGGGGTTGGGGATGGACCCCAAGGCCAATGATGGGTGGGTGGGATGTGATCTCAACGGTTTCCATATTCCCAAGGGTGGGAACGGACCATGGGGCTGATGCTGGTTGGATGATTGTATCCGACTTCTCATGCCCAATAAGTGTAAATAGTATTAAATGGTGGGGATCTCACAAAGATATTCCAAGATATGACCAAAGAGCAATGTCCCCAGGGATTGGGATGGAACCTGGGGCAGATTTAGTTGGATGGTTGTATCCATCTGTTCATGCCCATTAAATGTATATGGTTACAGGATTGAGCTCTCAACGGGTTTCACGTTATGACCAAGGGGCTATTTCCACAGGGGTGGGGGAGGGTCTTGTATCTGTATGCTTATGTCTATTAAGGGTATATGTGGTTTAGTGAGGGTATCTCAACGGTTTCCATGTCCCCAATAGTGGGAGCGGACCCTGGGGCCAATGCTGGTTGGATGGTTTCATCCGTCTGTTCGTGGTCAGTAAGTGTATAACTGTGGTTTCAGAAAAGAACATATTTAAAAGTTTTCTCTACATAATTAATACTCAGAGGATCCCTTGGAAGCAACAAACACAAAAAAGAAAGAAAAGCAGCAAACTCGGCTTTATTGAGTCATGAGAGGTTATATAAGGTGCGACAACTCTCACGCCCCCTGGCACCAGCTTAATCGGTATTCTACTGTGAAGCCACATATATTGTGATTTGTAATAACACTACTGCTTACGTGACACTACTGATCTGAATATGTGACCCTCGAGTAGGATCAACTTTGACCCCGTTGTCTCGCTTTGAAAAAACTCGTTAGAGGACTGTAGGCTTACGGTACACACAAAAAAAGACCTATAGCTCATGAAGTTTTAGAGAAGATTTTTAAAACTTTTCCCTATATAAGTCTATATTAAACATGCGAGGTGTCAACTTTACCACAGGGTCACCAGGGTCATCATTTGAATGACAAAAGACAGAAAATTAGCAGATGGTATTTGCAAAGTATTAAACATATGGCTGTTACAGTTTGAGTGAAGAATATTATTTGAAGATTCTCCTTTAAAGTCTATTTAAAACTGTGATTCCGGGGCGAGGCCAGGTTAAGCCCAAGGGTAACCATTTGTAAAAACTTCGTAGAGGAACATAAGCTGATGTAATATATGAGATTTATATGCTTTGTGGTTTTGGCAAGAAATCAAAATATGCAAAATCTCCATATACACAGTTTGGACCCCCGGGGTACAGTCATTTGTTACCCGGGACGTTCATTTGAACATGCTTGATAGTCAAAGCTTTCATTAACATATGTTGTTTTGTCAAGTTTAATAAAACATCATATAAAAACTGAAGGTACTAGAGCGTTCACAACAAAGCATATGGATATACGTCAACGGCCTTAACAATTTAATACTAATCCACTTTATCTGGTTAACAGACTTGTCTGAGTTTTAATTAATATCAACAATGTAAGATTGTTAAAGAAACAAATAAAATATGGCATTTGGCAATACATCAAGGGTCATAACTCTTGCGTTAATTGTCCGATATAGATGGTTTTCGAACTTGTCCGAGCTTTCGTTAATAAATATCAAGAATATGGTCATTAGTGGTCAAGGTTAATACAGATCAAATACTAAATAAAGTGCTATCGTGTTCACAAGGCAAAGGTTATTGGAAACGGATGACGAACGGACGACGGAACACATAATATCTGCTGTCCAATGACCAATAAAGCTAAAATGAGTGTAAAACGTAGACCTATTTTGCTCGGAATATATTGCATTGATCTAAACCCTATTTATGTTTAT
The DNA here is from genome assembly GCA_037043455.1 of Cyrtodaria siliqua. Lineage (NCBI taxonomy): Eukaryota > Metazoa > Mollusca > Bivalvia > Adapedonta > Hiatellidae > Cyrtodaria > Cyrtodaria siliqua. The sequence continues at coordinate 252,433 of JAWPHD010001659.1, forward strand.
CTGTGCATTGAGTGCGAGGAGTACAGAACTATTGGTGACTTATAATCGGAAAGTATGAAGCAGGTTGCGACGTACGTAAATAAAGACGTATGAATCCCCAGTATGTTGTTGAAGGGCATAAAAATAAACACACACATATAAAAAGTAAAACAGAGCATTGCCAATGTTTTCTACTACAGAATAGGGGCATACTATTTTTCTTGTCATATATTCATTGTATCATATTTTAATTTAAAGCAGAGAGAGAAAGAGAGAGAGAGAGAGAGAGAGAGAGAGACATGTTTTATTTCATGGTGAAGTGCAGAATGGTACCATTTTCGGGCACTGAGTTGACTAAACATGATGCACTTGCCGTTTTTGGACTGACCGTTAGTGTTTATATACTTGACCTGTTTCAATAACTATGACGGATTAGACGGGTTATTTTCAAATCCAATGAAATAACCTTCGTCCCAATTGTTTGTGTAAAGTGGTGTTTGAAAATTGTCCCGGCATACTGATATATCTATACGACTGCAATTAGTCAAATAAGTTTAAACATGTTTTATGTCTGAAAAAAGCAATTGATCTTTTAATCCAAAATAAAGACATTTGATCTATATGTCATAGTATATCATTTGCTTTAATTGTCTTTTAAAATCCATTGCTATGTATAAATATAGTCAACTTTTTGATGAGAATAAGTTGACTATAAATCAATAGGGCTTAACCTTGAGCCTTTATGTATAATTTCGAATCTAAAGAAACACATAGTAACATATTTAAAAGAAGAACCATTCTTAATAAAGTTTCTGATAGTCATACAGGTGTTGCAACATGATATATTGTGTTTCACGACACGCGCCTGTATTTACATATAATATTGGCAAGTTATGTTTTTTTTATTTTTTTTTATTTTTTATCAATGGTTTTAATGACTAATAAGTCTCATTAGGCTGGATAGTCATTTGTTTACTTAATATTGCCTATATTATACTGTATTTTGTTATATATGTTATATTTTGTAACGATGTTATTTGTCACTTTAATGAAATTATAAATTAATAAATGTATATGCTGAAGATGAAGATGACTAAAGCCGAATGCGCTCGATAGAGATGTTTTATTTAAGCATTGTTTGGTATTCTCATACTTGCATTTAAAAATACCTATCTTCCCAGTATACATGATGTACCTCGTAACCCTGTGCTAAAGACATGGTATTGCAGGATGTATTTTATTCTTCACCGTTATAAAATACTAATTTGACGACAAACCGTACTGGCCAGCCTCTATACATATATGACGCCCTAAAATTGCATGTGTACAGATGGAAAGAAACTAAACAATCCACCTTACATTTTCTCTCAAGGGGAATAACTAAAACATACTAATCTCACATTAACGTTTATTGAATGCAACCAAACTTCCAGTCATCGTTTGTACAGGTATGCATCTTCTTTATCCCAGTACGTCAACAATAATGGAACGGCAACCTTTCTTTAACATGAATATGTTTAATGATATGACGGAAACAAACATAGTAAATGCTCAAATTAAGGGGAATACCTCAACCATTTATACACAGTCAGCCATTCGTGGACTCCACATACCTTCTAGTCATAATATTTTACATGTTTATATCTCAAACAATATACATGTTTTCGGTCGAAAGAGATTGTTTTACATCTTCAAGCAATGGGATATACTTTACTTTTTATATCTTTATCATCCGATGTCTTCCATGTTTAGTCCTTGAGCTGGCTATAGACCCCACCCCCACCCCACCCCAGGGGGAATTTTGTAGGGTACGATTTTCTGAAAGTTCATTCAAAAAGCTTCAAAATGAGACATGTGTGTCATCTAAGCGTTGGGACATTTCTGTGTAACTCACGTGACAATTACGTTACCATAACAATTCCACAATACCTTGAATAAATTTGAATATGAGTAAAACATGTGCATATGAACACATACTAACTATATTTATGTTATTTATGAATTGTTTAGACAGCCTTTTCAACATAATACAAATATGAAAATATACTGTAGTTTACGTTACACCCTGTTCGTAATAAATACAGTTAATAATAACTAGATCGTAAATTACCAAAAGAGGCCATTCCCACTCTGGGGGAATTTTGAAGGATATATGTTCCTGAAAGAGTATGCTTTTGCTATAAATGAATTATGTTTGCCAAATGAGAGTGGGGATATAAGGGCGTGACATCTATTTGAAATACGTTACCATAGCCCATGTTTTGAAAATATAATACTCAAAACCTGTTTATATGCATCAGAACGGTATGTATATTTTATATTATTTATCAAACATGTTAAAAAAAAAATCTAACAAAGAAAACAAATTTTCAAAAGACATTGTAGCATGGCCGGTGACATTTCCTTTGATGAATGCATCGTAAGTATCGTTTAATTTAGGGTAACTAAAGGGGCGTGGCTATGCCGTACTACAACTACCGGATATTGGAATTTAGAGTACGGTCACTATGATGTCACAGTGTTACTAAATACACCATGCTTACAAAAAAGATAGAGTCTGTCTCAGCTTGTTGGTAATTTAAACACCTCGATGGGCTACGCCCATCTCGGTGTTTAAATAAGCCAACTCTCTGATACCAGACTCTATCTATTACATGTAGTTTACGTTACGTGACACTGACACAAAATTTACGCTACCATTTAAAGTTATTTGTCAAACATACTGAATGTTTCCAGAAATAAAGGCTCTAGTTCTTTACCGAAACAGTGACTATTTTAATAATAAAATGTTATTATTAAATGAATATATAAAATAAGGAATAAATAATTAAAATGTGTGTATATATATAAATGATACGATATGTAAAATAAACACGAAAATTACGTTACCATTTAAAGTTACATGTAATATTGGACGTTTCCAAAAATAAAGGTGCTAGTATTGTACTTTTAACTATGATTTTTTTAAAAAAAAATAATAATATAATTCATTAGTATAAGTAAATAAATAAATTTAATGTCTAAAAATAAAATAAATATATAATAAATAAATATTTTAAAATGGCTCATAAATCAGAATAAAATAGTAATTGCATAACAACTGGAAGCTTATCCGTTATTGACAATGTTTTTTTACTAGTTATGGCATCTTCCCATACAATGTATCCTGCTTTTGAGACAAACCCCAAAGAACAATACTATTTTGTCCCTATCCAATGTAAGTTAGTCAAAGCTAACCAGTGGGCCTTATTGCCTACTGACCGTTCCAAGTCGGTAACCCTGTCTTCACCACCCTTTCTGTTGTTTTTGTGTCTCTTTCGTTGTATTTTCAAGTCCTTGTTTGCAGTACAGTGCGGACCTACGATGCCTTTGCGCTCGGACGTTGTGGTTTCTATAGGACCCTATATCTCATTTTTTCCTTATTCTGATTACTAGTATTTGGACACACAATACTAATAATACTAACTCTTATCAAAGACAGACACAAAGGAAAAAAACCTTGACATGCTTTTATCTTCACTCTAACGCCTATGTCCAATGTTCTTTGAGTATGACCATTGGAACTACGCCAGACACATACCAGTATATTTAATGAGTCTTGACACAACCCATCCCCGGGTCAAATGAAATTTTCCAAAACAGACAGGAGAGTCAGTGTCCCTCTTCCACAAGTCACCTAACTATTCAAAAACTATCAACCAACATGCACATTCTCAGGGTAACATCATTGGATTCAGTAGAAAGTATGCAGCATACCAGTAATACCACTGGTTCCATACACATCTGTGTAGAGCAAAACTGCTAGAGGCCACTCTCCAGATGGCAAATATGGCATCAGAAGTTATTTCTTTGCTCAAAGAACTGCATCCATCCCAAAAAAAGAACAATGAGAAAGACTTGAGAAGAGCCACAAAATCTATCATTGGTTTCACAAACCCGATTCCGAGTGGATATCAATAACTATGAGCTATACCTCCGATCGTCCGTATTGCAGCATAGAGAGATGTAGATAATGATCTATTACAGCATCAGGCTGAGAAGAACATGACATTTGTCAATGACTTGTTAATTGACACGCCGACCCGATCTATAACACACTATATTTGGTTAATTGGATCAGTATCATGGTCCCTTGCAACAGCAAATGGCAATTCAATTAGAACTGACAAAGCCAAATTGCTCCACTGCTTAGAAGTATCAGTTGAGCCAGCTACACAGCGACCTACTGAATATGTGTATGTGTGTGACGGTAATGCAGCACCTCATATTCAGCCCTCAGTTCCTAGTACGTTTGACGATTTGGCAGTGATGGTATTTGACATACTTACCAAAGCATCTTTAGTCGACTTTATGACAGACACTTGCGTCCCTAGATCTATCAAGTATTTGTGTGCAAGAGGCAAGGTGAAACTCCAACCTTCCTGTTGTCAGGGCCGAAAACGAAAACTTACTGTGATTTGAAGAGTTACATGAGTAATCGCGACAATACGACACGGAGATCACGGAGAGGATGGTGTGCTGCCTATATGACAAACCTCTTTACACGGATGTCAAATAATGTTTCGCGAAAATTCAAAGGCCACAACTAGAGTTTTTTTCCGCCGTGTCAATTTTCTATAATCATGTATTTGAACATGCACACTGTGAAGTGCTTTTGTGGCACCATACTGACCAACCAGACGCAGTAACAAATGAGAGAAGATAAAGTTATTGAATTTGACTGGACAATTTGTGATATTGTGTCACAATAGTTAATTGACATCATGTTGAAAGAGCCTGACACTGACGAAGGGGTTAATAATGGGTGGGAAGACATATGACAGTCAACAAACTGATTGATATTGAGTTTAAAGAAAGTGATGACAATGTATAGAGGAATTATGAGCTCAAACGATGTAATATAATTTCCATGAAAATGCATGCTATCTCATAGACTATACATTTATATTTGTTAGTAACGTCAGTAAAGTTCAATTGATTTTGTGAATATGTTGAAATTGCTTAATTTGTTACATTTGATTGATATATGAATACATTAGCAGTTAAAATTGCGCAGATAATTTGCTATATTTTTTTGAATTTGGTAACGTTCAAAATATGGAAGAGTCGTTTAAATTATATACAAACTTCATTTCATTCAATGTTTGCCTAAGTATAAAAAATATATAAAGAAAAATTAAAATATATATCCATGTTTTTATTTGATACTTAGATGTGGTATTTAAATAATATGATGCAAACGTAACTGGTAACGTACGTAATGTTTAATACATGAGGTAACACATATTAGCTTGACATAATTTCATGTCTGTTCAAAACAATCGATGATGTTTAGAGGAATATTGTATTAAAATCTTTCTAAGCCAATTGTCCGAATTTTCTGGATTTCTAGTAACACACGAAACATTCTTATTTTTATTGTTCACATCATGGATACGTATGTCTGTTATAAATAAGATAAACAATTCTTTAAAATAAATTTCGGATGTAAAATAATAATTTTCTTAATTGTTTAAACCAAACATCTTGAGTCTTAACTTTTTGTTGATGAAAGCATATTAATAAAAACCAGGCCGGATACAAAATTTGAGTTTATGTACGATGGTCATTCAACAAATACAGACAATGGTCGGTTATCTTAATAAGTATTGGACGATTATTCGTGAAATTTGGTAAATATACTGATTTGTAGCCGATTTAATTGATATCAATCGTTATTATCAATTACGTCATTTTGACGTGACGTCATCGGCACGCACATCGAACGACATGGACATGGTATTTAAGCGGCTTAAGGGCAACGTGCATATATAACAATTGAAGTGTTGCGAGAAATATCGGGAAAATGAATATTTAAAACGTCGACGGAAGCTCGTGGCAGCTTTGCTGTATCATTTAAAACAGTTTACAACGATTTAAAGGTGGTGTTACAACCGACATTTCAAATGAGTCACAGTCAGGACGGTCATGACGGCATATTTCTGCCACTGGCTCTTTTCATGTTGAAAAAGGTGAACGAATTGTTGGATGCAGATAGGAGATATACATGTGAGGATATAGCGAATAATGTTGGACTCACCGTGGGATCTGCATATACAATTCTTACGCGCAGTTGAAAATGAGGAGGTTGCCGCGCAGAGATGTAGGTCATTATCATTCAATATTAAAATTTATCACATAACTTGCCATGTATCATATTACACTAATAAAACAAATATGCAAATGAAAGGCCGTTACAATATCTGATTTAGGAACTCGACGAGTAGTTTCGTTGTTCGGCGTCGTACAGAGAAGACCGAATCAACACCCGACATCATCACATATGACGTCATCGTACGACAACGTTATATATACATAGCTACACTAATAAATGTTGTTTATGAATCATGTGTGTAGTTATGCGATACATAGAATCTCAAATTGAATTTATCTACATTGATTGGTCGCCATTTGCAGGTGAATCAAGTACAAACGAGGATTTCAAGAAAGAATTTAAATAAGTTTCGCAGTGATATACTTGATTTGGTTCCCCTTCCCGCATGCATCGCCGTAATCGCACAAACTGGAATGTCGATAGCGGATCGGGGATCCGAGATATATTATCATATATATGGTATTTAGCGAAATCAGGTGCATTTTCAGAATATATGTCGTTAAAAATTCGAATGATGGACAACGGTGATCCCGGCGTCCCTTCTCTTAAAATTCGGCAAGCATCTATTGATAAACTACTCCATTTGCATATTAATGGATACGTACGCATAAAGGATATTAAGGGAAGCGTAATCCTAAACACAAACTGGCATTGCCGACTTTAGGCCGTGAAGGCAGATGCGTACTCATTGTGAGTGGGTGGGGCGGTGGTGGTGTTATTGTGTTGCGGTGGAAAAATACATCTTCTTGGAAATGCCTCTACATGTATTTCAATGAAAGTCAAAACCCATTATTTGCATTTTTTTCATTTCAGGGAGAGCCTGCACCCAATAGAGTATGTGCTTCTTCGTCGCTCAGTACATATACAATGCATAAATATGGGACTTGATCATGCCGTAGACACATGCCATGACTCATCCAGTCACATTATACTGATATCGGGCCGACAAATCATAGCATAACCATTTATATACTAAACATCAAGCATGTAGATACTAGTATTTGGTGTGACATGGCCGGGGATAGAGTCCAAGACCTCCCGCATGTGAGATGGACGCTCTATCACAAAGCTTCTCTAGTGGGAACATGGTGACAGGAATATTAGATGACTAAGATACTAATGGTTAATCGATGAACAAAAAAATGACCACATTCAAGCGTTGAATGAAGCGCGGGGTGGGTTTAAATCAAACCAGAACGAACCCTAATTCCTAAGGAGTATGGGCCAAGTGAAGCACCGTTTCCGATGCATTTATATTAGATCCAAGTCTGAAACACATCCATATTGTCCGCCACGTTGAACTTTTAAGACATTAGGGTTATTCGTTCATTGTAAATTTCGGGCGTACGTTTGCCCTTGAGCATGGATTAATACGGTTCTAAGTATTCCATGTAAAAATACAGTAGCGGTCTTCAAATAATCTAGAATAAATGAAGTATAGTGTACATCTGTAATAGAGCTATATGTCAATTAACCCTTTCGCTGCAACAGTCAATACGTTTATTTTTAAGACCGGTATAATTTGAAATTTAACGGCAAACGGGTTAATTTTTCAGATATTTAACTCGACTTTTCGAAGCACCCCGGCGTCGGCATCTCAGTCCACACCGAACTCTGCGTGTAAACTTTGTTTTGAGGTATATATCTCTTACATTTCCTGTCCAGGTTCAACCGAACTCGGCAATAAGCTTCCTTAAAGTATTATCCTAAGGGCTGCATAGATAGTTTTAGTTGTTATACCCATCTGTGCTACCCATGGAACTCGAAATTTGATAACTCTTAAACTGTGCAATGTCCCATTTCACTTTAAATTTAACATGTAAGCTGTGTTTACATGTTTATATTGCTTAACACAATCTGGACACAATTCATTTAATATATGCAATAATTAAATTCTCACAGTATAATATAAAATGATTTTCGGTTTCTACACCCTGAGCATAACACATGTTACATATTCTATCTTGTCTTGGAATTCTGTGGTATCGGTCTAATTCAATTTTCATTCTCTACTATAAATTGAGCAATGACGGAGCATACGTTTTTCCTTAAATTTTACATTACATACGTTTCGAATTAATACGTATCTTTCAATAGTTCATAATAGCTCAATTTGGTTTGAGAATTAACACCATCGGGCCATTTTTCCTTATACATTGTCATCAGTTTTGATTTAACTTCTTGTATAAAAGACGTATTGTTAAAATATTGTTATGGCCGAAACACAGTTTATTTGTTAGAAACATGTTTTAATATTATGCGACCAATCATTTTTACATTTAATCCCAGTGAAAAATTGTTTTCATTTCATAGATATCAGCCGTTTCCATAAACGTAAGCTGTTTAATTGTCTTCTAGTTTTAGACGGTATCCAACCTATATCACCTTAAATACCAGGATTAGAAGTACATTGTTGTACACCGAGGAAAAATCGGATACCTCTCTTTTGTAATGTTTCTGGCTTAGAATAACTTTTATACCCGTAAACGCGGCTTGAGGCATAATATATAATTGGAACAATTTTACAATCATATATCTTGGAGTATGAATAATACTTTATATCAATCTTATTATACACATTGAGACTAATGACGAAAATGCTCAATCAGCAGATTCGCTCAAAAATTTACTGTTTCATTACATTCTACATGTTCTAAGAACTCATTTAATATGATACCAAGGCATTTGTAGTATACACATATTTCAGCTGAGTATAACCTCGTATGTGAAATTCAAAACATGTCTTTGGTTGACTTTTTTTTTGCGAAAATGTATTACTTTCGTTTTCTATTATTAACTAAGAGCTGATTTTTACAGCACCAGGTGTTACAAAAATTTATCATTAACTGTAAGTTTAGTTCAGACGGAGTTATTGAAAGAATTCCTACTTTGAAATCGTTCCCTTTTTTAACACCAAAGCCCAAATGTTTAATTTTTCAACGCAAGATCATTCAAACAAATATTCCAATAACATTAACTGCTGCTTTACATTCAATATATGGACTCTTTATGAATTCTAATAAGTAACCGGAAACGTATATATTGGCCAATTTTATACAAAAGCCTTCACCATATCTACAAAACATGTAAAAGTATGCCAATTTTCAGATTTTCTGTTTCTAATTACGGATGTCAAGGAAAACATATGATCTTCGTAGGTTCTGTTCTGTCTGAAACCGTTTTGTTCGTCCACTACTAATTCATTTGTTTCTAGATATTTTAAATAACCCACTATTTACAACGTCTGTGCATAATTTACAAAACGCAGATATTACATATGATGATTTTGGGTCAAAACATTTTCTGTCGTTTTATCAATCAATACCGTTAAATAGATTAGAACAGCATTATGCATGGTTGTTGACCGATTGTACGTGGTTGTTGAATCCTTATGTTTGGTTCTTATATCATTGTGTTCTGTTGTTGAATCAATATGTTGAATATTGTATAGTGTGTTGATTTATTATACACGATTGGTGTGTTGGTACATTATACATCGTTGGTGTGTTGGTGTGTTGGTGTGTTATACATAGTTGGTGTGTTGGTGCATTACACATCGTTGGTGTGTTGGTGTGTTATACATAGTTGGTGTGTTGGTGTGTTATACATAGTTGGTGTGTTGGTGCATTACACATCGTTTGTATGTTGGTGTGTTATACATAGTTGGTGTGTTGGTGCATTACACATCGTTGGTATGTTGGTGTGTTATACATAGTTGGTGTGTTGGTGCATTACACATCGTTGGTATGTTTAATTTAAATATCACGTATTTAGTTGTAAATCCTTTAAGAGGTCAGTTTAGAACTGTCCCATGAGTGGCTATATGAGACGGGTTTGAGTGCAGTTAAAACAAATATAAACTGATAATAATACAATGCATCACTATGTTAGTGGTGTAGATAAAAATATACACTTGTGAGTATTGTTCTTTCTAATGATGGAAAAGTGTATTTCATTGCAAACAAAACTATATGTGATACAATTGACTTCATATGTTGCTTTTTAATGCAAAGTATATGTGTTTATTGCTGTATCTTTGTATCAATGAATGTAAAGGTATTTTGAATTTTGAATAAATTGAAAATTAAACGCTGTAAAAAGCTTGATAAACATAGTTAACGTTTCATATAAAGTGGCATATCCCCACTCCAATCAGTTTTAAAGTACTCAGCGGAATGCATACTTCCATCTAAGGTCATGGCGACCTTAAATGGCTCTTATATCAAGGGTTGTCGTAAAAAATGCCCCCCTTCAGTACGGCTTTTAAAAAAATAAAATGTAAAAAAAGCACTAAGGCGACATGCTCACAATAAAAAAATAAACGAAGTTTCAAATAAATAAATAAATAAATAAATAAATACATAATGAATAAACAAACAAACAAACAAACAAACAAACAAAAAAATAATAAACAAATAAATCCAAAAATCAATCCATTAATAAATAAATAAACAAATAAATAAACAAACAAACAAAAAAAACACAACCAAACTGACAAACAAACAATCATTCAATGAAACAAACAAACAAACAAACAAACAAACAAACAAACAAATAAATAATAAATGAATAAACAAATTAATAAACCAGGTTCAGTGTTGCACCGAACCTCACTCTTACCCAATTGTCATCCCAAAAGAATGGTATAGTGTAAATCCTCGCCAGGCTATATACTCTAACAAACTAGTCAGTATTCATATGTAATATAAGTATCGAAAAACTGGGCAGCATTAATATGCAATATACGTATAACACACAGATTGACATGTATATATGAATACATAATTAAACAAAGAGGCACCGGGTCCTCAAAGAGCTCACCTGACATGAGTATTTAGGTGAAAATTAGGTTTACTGATGGCTTCTTGCAATTCTATTTTGGTGCAAGTTTATGTAGTGGAATTACCTGAACGTGATGAAATCAGCCACTTGTTTAATATCTAATTTCAACACAGTCCATAATTCTGTAAAATATTTCAGAATCAAAACCTTTGATCCAGAGACGCATCATGTCCTCACGTGTGAACTGTAGGCCAAGTGTAATAACATTCCATGAAAGCGTTTGAAGTGAAAGCCACATGAAAGTCATTAAACAATAGGAATCTTTATGTGAGGAAGCTATCCAGCTGGCTTGCGGAACGTCGGTGGTTTTACCTAGGTGCCCGCCCGTGAACGAAAATTGCCCGGACGTGCATCTGGAATTTTCCTTCACTAATAGAAGCTGGAAAGTCGCCATATGACGTTAGCTATTGGTGCGACTATAAAATCCAATTCAAATCATTTTGTATGAAACACATCTTGTAAAAAGATCTATCCAGTTCCAAATAGATGCAACTTAGTTATGGCATTAAAATAGTATGATAATGGACCTTTGGAAACAGCCGAACACGACACATACAACATGTTGCAGTTTCGGTTTGACTGAGAATGTTCATGAACGGTAGTGAACTATGCTAGCTACCGCTCACATTAACTTATTGAAATAAATAAGAGAAATGCAGTAACTGAAAACTTAGGTAAACGGCCTCTGAATTTCGCCACATTTAATTTAAGATTGGTTTCAATAAATCTCGGATTTGCATGACAACACACAACATCAAACTATGCTATACCTAGTTACTGCCATTAATTATTTGTAAAGGGTGGACATGTAACTTGTAAAAGTGACCTTCAGAAAACTGTTTCGAATTTCACCAAACTCGGCAAAAAGGTTGTTTAAATAAGACTGTGTTGAGTACGTGATGTAGTGATTACGTTTCAAGGTCACTGAACAATGTGATGCGTTGTGGTTCCTTGTCCATAACTCCTAAACTGCTTCTGAGATTGCGAAACGAAAGTTAATTGTGTATTTATCAACGATAAACAATGTTATGTTATACACCAAATGTCAAGTCATAACATCTTTGTATCTAGTACCGGCATTAGGTGGCAGACAACATTTTGGACACAAATTAAAATATCTGAAGTGTTGTATTTCAGAGGAAAAATATAATAAATCACGATGTTCTTTTCTGATACTGCATTTTCTTTTGATAACGTCCAAAAGGTGCTAGTAACCTAGTTGATTATACATATTTATTGAAATTACTTTTTTAGTGTGTTAAATATATTTGATAATTATTTAGTAGTCTGAACATAAATTTTATTAACGGCAACGCGTTTCAAACAAGGAGTTGAGGAGTGCATTGAGAGGGTATACTAACTAGCCTAACTCTAATAACAACACATGCAGTTCGTTTGTATTATGTCACCCTAATGCGAAATAGCCAAGTATCATCAGTATTTAAAAAGCAGTATCCAGAAGAATACGTTTTTCTATATTCTTTGATATTGATACTTATATAGTATGTTATCAGAAAATAATGCACCGTATCTAAACGTAGACTAAACATAAATATTCGTGACACATCGTCAACAACAACAACAACAACAACAACTACTAAAAACAAACTCACCATACGATTCCATCGGAAGGCTTCCATCTGCAATTATTATATAAGAAAATGTATATAAAGAACCAAGCATAGTAATAATAATAGAGAATATGTGTCACTAAATAGCCAAAACCAATCAAACGTATTCTCACCTAAATATTAACACATGTAACTGTATTTTAATATACTGAAATGCAAAAGAAACGCAACTCGGGAATTTCCGCTATATATTGTATATACTGCACACTCAATTCCACATAATATTCCAAAGACATCCCAAGATGTTTTGTAAAAAAAAAGTTGCAGTTAATTAGAGAAAGGACAAAGTGTGATGTTGTAGACCGTTTAATCACACTGCGCAACACACTACGCAACACACAATGTAACAAGCAATTCATAAATTTGAAGTTCCTCTTTGAAAAACTGAGCCAGTTCAGTACTGTATTTAACGTAAAGAGTTTGCAAAATTGTGCATCCTAAGTTTGCTCACATGCTTAAGCCAAACGAGTACTCTGTCAATAATGAAACTTTGAAGAAATATATTTGCTGTGTTGTGTGTTGTTTTAGTATTTTTTCCGAAGGAAATGTCTTACGTAGCCATGTACCATTCGATTAACAGCAGGATATTGTGCATACAATATATAGCGGAATTCCCGAGTTGCGTTTCTTTTGCGTTTCCGTATATTTTTCATGACAATTTATCACTTTGTCTAAATTTATAATCAAGCAGCATATACTATAACAGTTAGTTTATCACTGAATCAATGTAAGTTAAAACCGCAGCTAATATTATAATTAGTGTTTGACGCCTTCATTACGGTGTGCTGACCTGCTGTACTAATGTCCCGGCTTGTACATTGAACCTTGTTCTTTTAATATATTTACATGATGGCTATGAATAATCTAGTATATAAGTAACATAAATATTCTTAATTTTTTATTTATTTATTGATTTGTTTTTAAAAACCACAGAGCTATCTTATATATTTCAGATTCATTTTACAACAATACTAGTATGCTCTTTTTCAATAAAGACTGTGTAATGATTCTGTTAGATTTAGTTTGCACTAAACCACATGTTTTATATTTAAATATAAGCTAAAAACAAAGGTAAATACATACTACCTTCACATACAAATAGAATCACAGAACAAATCGTTTTAATAATAAAATAGAATATAGTAATAGTAGTTGAAGTAGGTTATGTCGGGGATTTCTTTATTTACACTGTCCTGTTTAATGGGTTGACAGTAGGGTAAGTGTGAGGTTTGTTGCCCCCTAGAACCGGTTTAAACCCCCAGTGTCCTACTTTGCCACTGACCGTTCCAAGGCGGTAGCCCTATTGTCAACCTTTTTGTGTTTGTGATGTCGTTTACTTTTATTATTACCTTTGCCTTCTTGTTTGCATGTTTTGTGATTGACTGTCCTCCTTGAATGCTACTTTCCCTGTCCGATCTTTTTATATTTTTTTAACCAGATTGTGATGTTTTTGTTGTATCACATGCAAAAATTATTTTCGTTTCTGCCGCTATTCATTTTTTTCATGCATGTTAGTTAGTTATATGTTTGATTCTATACTGGGCATGTTTTATTAGACCTACTATATCCCCATAGATGTCGGATGTCAATATTTTATCTGTTAACTGTCAGGGAGTTCAGCTGAAAAACGAATTGACGTTTTTAAAGGGACAATGTCCGTAACTTTTAGCTTATAAAACACACACTAATTATGTTCGCAAACATTACACACCAAACATTATAGAATATTTACTAATTAAAAGCAAGATTGTTTGACGGAATTCAATCGCGGTACAAACAAAAAGAGAAACCGCTTTGGGCGTTTGAACTCGCAGCCCAAACTAAAATTACACTGGCGGTAATAGTGAGCGTGAGCGTAAAGTAAGTCGACATCGTTCCTGACTGAGCAAACCGGGCTATACATATATCGTAATACATACTATGGTGAAAACCTAATGCGCTAATGGAAGTCTAGTGATCGCAGAAAAGGTAAATATGGTGGGTCCCACTTTATTTACAAATAATAATTAAAGCTTTTTTTTTTTCAAACTCATGAATGTATTACTACACAGTTCTTTGGGTCTATGCTCATGTTTTCATGTATACATTTCACCGAATAAAAGTCAAACGGTTATTTGGTTATGCTCAATATCTGCTTACTTGCGGACATTGTCCCTTTAACTATATAAAAACAAAAAATGTCATATATATTGTCTACACGATATACATTCAACACCGGTAACTGAGAATTTTACAATTTTTAACATCATATGTACCCGTATTAACTTCTATCGACTAACACCTCCCGACTTCACCCTAGACCTAGGTTTTCATTTTATAATTTTAAAATCGGGAATCCAGGAATTTCATAATAAGGTTGTTTTAGTTCCTGCTGATAAAGCAGCTAATAATATAATTATTGTTTGACGACTCCATTACGTCAATGTTTTATCTCAGGAACTCGGGAATACTAATTCGTTTACTCCAGTGCAATTTACTGAAGATAATGTTGTTTCGACGCATATCACTCAGTGCAAGCTTTTCAAGGCTGGAATAGACGAAAAGCAAAACAGAGTTCCGACGATCTACTGGATTCCCAAATTACACAACCATATAAAGCCCGTTTTATTTCCAATTCTAGTTCTTGCACCACTACAAATATCTCCAAACGTTTAACATTTTGTCTTAAAGATCACGTTAAACAATATTGTGCTAAAGCTTACGAAAACTCTGGGACTAATTTATGTTGGTATATTAAAAATTCAGGGGACGTTCTTGATAAAAATTGCAATAAACGTCAAGCTTCATCTATAAGTACTTATGACTTTTCTACATTATATACAACTTAACCACACCACCTTATCAAAGACAAGCTTATTGCTCTCATTCAAAATTCTTTTCCTAGGGAAATACTACATTTTTGGCCTGTAACATTATTAAAGCGTTTTTTACTAACGGCAGTTTAGACAATTACACTAAGTGGACTTGCCATGAAATTGGTGAATCACTTATTTTTCTATTAGATAATCTTTTCGTCAGGTATGGAACTACCGTTTATAGAAAAAAATGTGGTGTCCTTATGGGTAAGAACTGTGCACCCCTTGTCGCAGATTAATTTTATATTGCAATGAAAGAGATTTCATGTTGAGTCTTTCACCAGATACCAAGGCAGATTTTATTGAAGCTTTTAATGACACATCTCGATATCTGGATGACATATTGAACAGTGACAACCCTTTCTTTTCTATTATGGTTAATACTATACATGTATATCCTAAAGAACTTCAACTTAACAAAGCTAATATTTCTGATACTAACGCTTCTTTTCTCGATTTATATCTCTATTGAACTGGTGAAATAATTAACAAAATCTATGAGAAGAGAGATGATTTCAATTTAATATTGTTAATTATTCCCATTTAGATTGGGATGTTCCTCGAGCAACTTCTTATGGAGTCTATGTGTCTCAACTTATTCGTTTTTTCTAGAGCTTGTACTCTATTTGAGGACTTTAATATTCGTAATCTTTGTATAACTAAATACAAGCTACTGCACCATAAACTTTGTAAAACCTTTTCAAAATGTTATTATCGTAACCCTGATATTCTTTCCAAATATAAAAGTAATTTAAGCACTCTTCTGCGAGAAGGACTATCACAACCTGACTTCTATGGTTATGTGATTTACAAACGTCGTAAGATCCTTTTTAATGATCACTTTCATCCTATCTTTGTTAAACTTGTTAAAAGGTTTATCAAAAGGGGTTATGACCCTATCATTTTGCAACGCACTGCATGCTTGGTGGTGGACCCATTTACAGCTCGCCACTATGCTTTCTCGTTTTATTGGGATGACAGTAGGGTAAGTTTGAGGTTTGGTGCATCCTGGAACCTGGTTTAAAAAAAAGAGTATGAGAGTGGACCCAGCGTTCTTTTTTTGCCATTGACCGTTCCAAAGCGGTAGCCATATTGTCAACCCTTTTTGTGTTTGTGACGTCATATGCCTTTATTCCTTATTAACATTAGCTGGAATTCCTGTTCGAGTTTTATACTTATTTTTAGGTGGACAATTGCAAAATACAGTAACACATAATATAAACTTGGGCAATAAATAATAAAAAAAGATGACAAACTTGTTTTGGAAGGATGTATTGAAAGCATACATTGCTATTTAAGATCGTAATAAGAGCATTGTATGCGCCAACAATTGTTCAACACTATTTTATAAACCTACTATCTTAGTCGGAGGTAAAGTAGTATTTTACAAATATTGGTATGAAAAGGGGTTTTTACTCAATCAGGGTTACCGTTACCATAAACTTCGTAAACAATTTGCAAAATTTTATTATCGTAACCCTGGTCTTCTTTCCAAATATAAAAGTAATTTAAGGACTCTTCTGCAACAAGGACTATCACAACCTGACTTCTATGGTGATGTGATTTATAAACTTCGTAAGATTCTTGGTCATGATCACTTTCATACTATCTTTGTTAAAGGGGTTGATGCACTATTTTCAAACACGATTTATTTAAAATGGCTCTGAAAGATTTGAAAAAAGCTGAAAGAATTATCAAAATGGCGTGACAAATAAAGGAGACATGACCTATTGAAAATTGGCAAAGAAACATAGGACATCTTAGAACGATGACGTCATCGTGCCTTTTTACCATATATGGAATATTGACAAAATGCCTTTTGAAGCAAAGAAAATCACTGCATATGAAAAATAAGCATACAAGTACTATATTTACATCTGTATATCTATTTTTAATCAATTTGCAGTGATTTTCGTGGCTTTAAAGGACATTTTGTCAATATGCCATATAATGCAAAAAGGCGCGATGACGTCATCGTTCAAATATGGCCGCCTCCATTGATGTTCATTGCAAATTTTCAATAGGTCACATCTCCTTTATTGTTCATGATATTTCGATAGTATATACGTTTATGGTGTATTTATACAAGGGATACACGGATACTCAGGTTATAGGGAATTTAAATTAAGGTTATGTGGTTTATATAAATAAAAAAAAATCGTGGTCATTAGCAATATTCATACACTTTTATATTACATGATTATTAAATATAAAATGTGAGAAGTAATTGCTGTTACTGTTAAGTAACACTGTGATTTCACAACACACATACATGCACATGCACGCATAAATTATTATTATTATTATTATTACTATTATCCTAATACCTACTTCGAAATGCGGAATTCGAAATGCGGAATGCAGAATTCGGAAAGCAGAAAGCAGAATTCGGAATGCGGAATTCGGAATTCGGAATGCGGAATGCGGAAGTCAAGAAATAGAACTGAAATTAATGTGAGCCAAATGGGCCAACGCATTTTTTTTCTCCTGCCTGGTAGGTAGGTTTCGAGAAAGCAATGTTGTTTTTCTCAGTATATTTGTTTTGAAGTATAATAATAATAATAATAATAATAATAAAGACTTTATTTAACGAGAGAACTCATTTGAAACTAGTCAATCTACCATGAGGCCCTCAACAATACAATATATACAATATTTACAAGTAAAAATGCATTTAAAGTGGTATATTCAGTAAATGGAAATATGTTTAAATAGAACTGAAAGACTTAGTCATTTACTAATATATCGGATGGTGAATCCACTGTAAATACAGTGTTTTGAATTGATTTACAGATTGGGCATTTTGTATATGGTGGGGAAGAGAGTTCCACACTTTAGAGCCTGAATAAGCAAATGACTTTCTGAATAACTCACTATTGGGTCTGGGGGAATATAGCTGAAGATTTGATGATGATCTTAGATTCCGCATATGGACATTTGAAGTTAGAGTAAACGTGTCTTTAAGATAAGCAGGGGCCTGATCATTAACTGTTTTAAACATAATGATTGCTTTTTGAAATATAACTCTTTCGGGAAATGTCATCCAACTGAGTTCGGTAAAAAGTTCCACGGAAGGAGTATCGAAATCTTTATCTAGGATAAGTCGTGCAGCTCTTTGTTGGAACCTTACAAGTTTATCTTCGAGAGAAGTATTACAATTTCCCCATATCACACAACAGTAATCAAGATGGGGTAAGATATAAGAATTGAAAAATAATTTGCGCATAGGTATAGAAAGGTACATCTTTATGCGAGATAACAGGTATAACAATGAATTACATTTTTTCAGAACTTTATCAATCTGGGTATTCCAAGAGAGGGTATTGTCAATTGTAACACCGAGTATTTAACTACAATTAATAGTTTCATCTTTGAACTGAATAGAAGGGGCATTATGATAAATATGATGTATTTTGTTCTTAGATGAGAGATACATTATTTTTGTTTTTGATGCATTGATAGACATGCGATTAGTATCGCACCAGGCGTTGACGTTGATAAGGTCATTATTGAGTGAATTTGCAGCATCGACAAGAGATGAATTAGAAGTTGAAAGCGTTGTATCGTCTGCAAAAATATCCGTGACTGTGTTTTCCATAGATAATGGCAGGTCAATGATGTAGATTAAAAATAATAAGGGACCTAATACAGATCCTTGGGCTACACCCGATACAATGGGTGAAGATTCTGAAGTTATACCAGAAACCTGAACTTGCTGGTGTCTGTTATTCAGATATGATGAAAACCAGGAAAGTGCAGAACTATCTATTTTGTAAATTTTTAACTTTTGCAGCAATATAGTATGATCAACCAAATCAAACGCCTTTGACATATCAAGAAATATAGTACCAACAATTTCATTGTTGTCAATGGCTGCAATCCAGATTGTCGTGAATAAAACAACCTATTTTCTTCAAGATGCCGTCTCAAATGTATACTAACATGACGTTCAAATACTAAAGAAATAGTATGACTGCATCAGCCAGAGGGGAAATGTTTATTTACAGTATACTTTGTATTTGTTATGCAGGATGACCCCTTCAACCAGAGGAGAAATGTTTATTTTCATTATATGTGTTATGTAGGATGATCCGCTAAAGATAGAAAAAACTCGGTATGGTCTTATTTAAAAAACTCGATGGGCTAAGCCCATCTCGGTGTTGTATGAAAGTCAACTGGTAACCAACTCGCTGAGACTAGACTCTATATATTACATATTTGTTCATGTGCCTGTATTCAATTGGTAACCAACTCCCTGTGACTAGACTCTATATATTACATATAAATTTGCTCACGTGCCTGTATTCAACTGGTAACCAACTCGCTGAGACTAGACTCTATATATCACATATTTGTTCATGTGCCTGTATTTATTCTAGTTTTAGTTGTTAATTTTTGATTGACATATATCTATACGATAAAGTGAACACATTCCAGGTTTTACACTATGCCGCGTGTATCCATTTATAGAAACTATGGTTTTCGCATTACTCCTCAACTAGACATGCGCAGATCAACGACCATAGTTAAACTATAGTTAGTGATCGAAGTCCCTCATGGCAATTTGTCTTCGGGCCTCCTCGGCGATGTCTCTTGTTTGCTGCTATTCGCAGCATCTCGCTATCACCAAAGAATGGCGGAATTGGCCAACTACGTACGATCAAAGACATCGGAACTCTTCGTTAATTTCCGCAATTGGAGAGGATGAATCAATACTGACCAATTGTCTCGCCAGTTACCAATTATCGATAAATACGACAATTTCAATTGACTTTGGTTTTAAAAAACTCTATTTACTCTACTACTCAGGTCTTGCGTAAGTATTACAGTCGTTGACGCAGACTAACGCATTAAATTATGTACTAGTTATCATGATAAACCGAAAACAAAAAACCCTAATGGCTCCAATTTGCAGCATTTCCATGAACAATTTGGAAATACTTGTACATTATATCTTACTATTTTTTAACTAAATAAGAATTTAAAACGCAGTTTATAATTAGAACATTAGTTGAGAAATACATATTTTACAACCGAAACACTTTTATGATAAGGCTTTTCGCATGCAAACCTGGCAAACAAGTTTAATAATATATTATTATTTGTTTCAGTTAAACCTAACATTTTGTAATGAAAACAAACGCAGTGTTTTAATTCAGATGTATCGAATAAATTACAACCATATAGTTTATATCACATTATCATGAACAGTTTAGCATGCATACATTTTATATGCGTGCTTACCTTCTAGATTATTTAAAGCTAGTAGTTACCTACTTCCCGCGATCAAGTTGCAGAATTATGCTTTAGATATATGTTTACTTGAAATGAAATATGGATCTTTTTAAACTACCTCGATAATACTTACCCGTACACGAAGTATAGCATGTGTATGTTAATCTGAGTTTTGATGCCATGGACGTCTGTATTCTTTTCTGCACTTATTCTAACTGATATAAATGTGTTTATTTGTGTATCATACTCATCTTTACAAGAGTTGTCTCCTGGACAATCATGTTTATTTCTATTTTGAATGTTAATTAAAGTGCACGTTTACATTAAACCGATGATCGATTATAGGCTTTCATAATCGATCATCATAATCGAATGCCTAACAAACCGATGATGGGTTTAAAACAATCGATTAATCGGTACATCACTGGCGTTGACATTAAATATTTAAAAAACGTCTTTTGCAAAAGCATTTGTGGTGATGTTTGTGGTGCTAGTAAAATATGATGCCGAAATAATTTAGTTGGCATATTTTAGAATTAGGAACATCGAAAGCCGCAATAATTCAAAGTACTAAAGTACAATCCTAGCGTGTTCTTAAAAAATCTATCTAATGTATCATTGTACGACGTCAACCAATCTTTCCCAGGTCATGCGCATATACTTATTGGAGATAATTACAAACTAGACGTTGGTATGGGTGTATTAATATTGTTGTTTCGTACAAAATAAAGTTTGAAAAAAAGAAAACTAAAACCATCAGACCTTGGACTTTTGCTGTTGTCTGTTATTAATGTTAACACTGTTAATAGGCATTACTTAGTATGTTGCGACATCGTTAATAATCTGACAATTGCATCAGATTACCTACGCTCATGTTCCTTCGCAACATCAAGATTAATTCCGAACTTATCTGAAATCAGGAACTTTTATTTCAATGTTCATCCCAGAACACGTGTATGTGAATCCCCATGTCTGTCCTTTGTTTACGTAATAAGGAAGATGAGTGCAATATCCTCAATTATATAATTTGATATTTTAAGGAAATAGATACACTGAACAAAATGTGTAAGTATCAACTTTTGTATCTTAACTAATTTTCTTATTTTAAATATAGAATATAAGTATTTTGTTTTGACCCATAGTTTGTAAAACATTTATTTTTTGTATAAATTGTTACATCTTTTGAGAGTTACCTCCCTTTATATGAAAACATTAAATGTACTGATAAAACATATGAGTCAAAGATCGCTTAAAGATATAAAATTCTTAATAATGGCTATGAAATAATTAAAAAAAACATAAACATTTGACTCATTTATCGCAGATTTTCCGTCTATAAAAATATTAAATATGGATAATCTTAAATTATCTCCCTTTAAATTGAATATTGTTTGAAATTCAAGTAACTGTAATTCAGCGTTAACATTAAATATTTCGAAAATTTCTTTTGTAAACGCATTTGTAGTGGTAATTCTAGTAAAACATGATGTCAAAATAAGTTTTAACAAAAGTTGAGCATTATAACATACTTTTTTCGATCTTGAATTTATTTATTTTTGGTAAAGAAAATGGTGGGGTACGGTCCATATATGTTTGCTTTTTAAAGTAAAAAGACGAATGAGGATTACAATTAACATGTCGCCAGTTGTCAATCATTGATCCATTTCAACCAATCAAACCAGAACGATACCTCCGACAAACAACAGCACGTGTATAAAGCACGTGCAACTATGTTATATAAACTATTGTTAATATACTCCGATATCAACAATAGGGCGTAGATATCTAGGTACTGGCGACATGTCAATTTTTTGTGTATGTTTTCAAAGATGTATATATATAGGTAATCGATTTATTTTTTATATTTTTTAATAAATGTAATGTTATGAAAAAACTGGTGAAAATGTTCAGTGACTCTATTTTCTTCTTTTTAGTGAAATTTTGGAGTTAGACATATATGTCATGTTCAAAGACGTCTAGTGGACAAAAGTTTGATGGCCTACCTTTTTTTGATGAATTTTTATCTAAATGATTCCAAATTAACTTTAAGTATCAATGCAATACTCTACGTCCTTTCCAAGCCATCCTCACAATTGAAAAAAAAATCAAAAGGATAAATTCTACTCAGAGCTACACATATATATTTTGCTGACAACAAAAATGATCACAAATGACGCAAGAAATATGAAAAAAAAAAGGATTACCATTTGATATGTTACCATGTAAAATCTTACATTATATCCATATCTATTAGAATGTAAAACATGAAACAATTCTCTTGTCAAATATAACTATGATTAAACAAATAAAATCCCCTTTTAGGCTGTGCCTTTTTCGTATTATTTGTTATGTTAAAATACATCAGATGGGACGTACGTATAGTTTAAGGTAAAAATAAGTACAATGAAAATACACCCACTCCACCTCCATTACCTGACTGTATCATGAATTTGTCTAACTTTGCGTGCAAATAGTGCAAAGCAATTAGCCCATTTTCACGCACATGACGTCATGTTTACAATGTTGCATGACGTCATGTTTAACATCAATTATTGATGCACAAGTTACACTTCTTGACGTCACATACTGCTTCTCACAAAAAGTAATAGCATCGGTCACCCGGCCCGCTTCTGATTTCTTCGTTACGCTATGATACCCGGATCCAAAACCAGGGCCTGGGGAACACAGGACGTTTTTAGAGATTCAAAAGATTCTTCAAAAAACATATTTTTAAATTAATTTGAGAAGCAGCAAGTGACGTTAAAAAGTTTAACTGATACATCAACAATTGACGTTGTATGTTTATTTACAACATGACGTCACGCAAACGTCGACTTTATGCGCGTGAAAAAAACGCGCGAATAAATTGTGCTAATTAATAAAATTCTTCAACTTGAAAATGTCAAAACATGCCAAGCCAACATCCTTAAGTTTATTACTGAAGCTAGATAAATCCCCGTTTAGGCTGTGCCTTTTTCGTATTATTTGTTATGTTAAAATACATCAGATGGGACGTACCTATAGTTTAAGGTAAAGATAAGTACAATGAAAATATACCCACTCCTCCTCAATTACCTGACTGTATCATGTGGGTCCCAAAGGGATTTTGCGTGAAAACGTGATCGGGGTGTTTTTAAAAACATGACACGTGAAACAAACAATATTTTTGCGTGATTGCGTGAAAATTATATCAGCGTGATCCGTGATTTTGGTCTTGGTAAAACGTGATCGCGTGATATGGTGACGTGAAATGTGAATTGTTAATCCCTTTCAGTATTTTTAGTGTCCTAGCTCCTCCCCGAGCCTCCCCTGAAAGCCTCAGAATACATCTGACGGCTCAAGTTTGTGTGTGATTGTGTGTGGGTTTTTTTTGTTTTGTTTTTTTTGTTGTTGTTGCAACCCACACATTGTACTAGAGGGAGCTCGAGCCTATAGCGCTTCACGTCTGCTCATCCACATTTAACGTGAAATGTGAAAGTTCTGCTATTTTCACGTGAAGACGTGATCCTTGTTTTTATTTTACGTGATCACGTGAACACACACCCCCTTTGGGACCCTTTTTCATGAATTTGTCTACCTTTGCGTGCAAATAGTGCAAAGCATTTAGCCCATTTTCACGCACATGACGTCATGTTTACAATGTTGCATGACGTCCTGTTTAACATCAATTATTGATGCACATGTTACACTTCTTGACGTCACATACTGCTTCTCACAAAAAGTAATAGCATCGGTCACCCGGCCCGCTTCTGATTTCTTCGTTACGCTATGCTACACGGATCCAAAACCAGGGCCTAGGGAACATAGGACCTTTGAAATCGCCTCAACGTTTTGGGCGATTTTTGCGTGATTTTTAGAGATTCAAAAGACTCTTCAAAAAACATATTTTTAAGTTAATTTGAGAAGCAGCACAGTGGGAACGCCAGTAACTAATTATTCAGCTTTTTTGATCATTTTGATACTCCGCGACAGGGATTATTTTTTTAGTGTTTGTCGGACTATTTCATTAAAAAAAACACAAAACGTCGCCATTTTCTTTTTGTAAAAACGTCGATTCAGACCACAGTTATCAATTTTACGCGTACCTAGTTGACAGGAGTGAAGGCCTTTTGTAAAGTGTCAGTTTTGGATTACGTCATCAATACGTAGAATGTGTTTACACGTTGGTAAACGTTGAATCCACTTAGTTTTGATAGTTTATCTGATGCAGGGTGTTCACACTGGGATAAACAATTGGAAATATACACAGCTTAACGTAATGAAGGAAACAGTTGACTGTCTTAGAACTCTGCAGACAAATAACACGTAAGTTCAAATGTGTACATGTACAACTCTTGTTTTGGTTTATTTATGCAGTGTTTTCTTGAAATTTGCCAAGCACATCGATGGTGTTAATGTTGACAAACTGTGTAAATAGTAAACATAACTGGATCAGCCGTGACAGTTGTTGATTTCATTGAATTATTCATATGATTCCTCTCTAAGAATCATTCTTGTTTGTATAAGAAGACCTGTAACCATAGACATGAGGCCCTTCCAGGGGTGGTCCATGTTCCCTTGTTCCCTGACAATACGACCAGGTGATCCCCAAAACTGTTGCTTTGTTCCCCAAAAATATGTTCCCTTGTTCCCCCAAACAACTGGGAGACCCTCAGCCCTGAACCCTGTGAAGGGGTACACCTTATGGTATGCCTGTAATGGCCAGGTCAAACCCGACATATGCTGCATGGCCATAGGACAGAGCAATTCCTAAACCACATCCCTGCCACCCCCTTCTCTACATTTACCCACAGACAGCTGACGATGGACTTCTTACCCTTCTTTGAAGCGGCCTGTAAAAGGCCCATTCCCAACTCTCATTTCTTTTAAAAGCATGCAGACTTCCCCACTTTTTAAACTTACCTTGGAAATTTCATTCCCCATTTATGTATTCCACCCCCAATTAAGAGCAAATGGCCCCTTCCCCAAAACTGGTAAAAAGGCCCTTCTGCCCCCACCACTATCCCCAACCCCCTTCCCATCTCTTCTATGTCCCTCCTGGATATTTTCTCTACAAACCCAACTTAAAATGTGTGCAATGAAATGCTAAATACTGCAACACTTGGTTTTCAATTAAAAACAAAATATACACTACATTCCAGTTCAATGTTATGTGATTGACTCCGCTAAAGTGATCTGTGTACCATGAACAGGGCTTTTTTACCTTATGTAACAGAGACACCTCTAAAAGGCCTCTTCCCAGTTGAGAACTTGACTGTTTGTTCCCCAATTGTGGCAGAAATATTTGCCAATCAGAAAGCAGCATTGTCTCAGAATTTGAGAAAAAGCATTAATTCTGCAATGTGTTTTTGTCTGTGGAGTCAGTTCTGACTGAGAAACAGTAATTATAATAACTGTTGGCTGAAAATATAAATAAAGCATAGTATTGTCAAATTTACTTAATTGGTAAAATCTTACATCTTTCCCAAAATGAGAAATAAGCTCGTCTTTTTTCCCCAACATTGACAGGCCTGGGCCTCTTCTCAATTTTGTGGAAAAAAGCCCTGATGAACACATTTTCTAAGTAACAGTATATAAAAATAAGAATTGAATGCATAGATCTAACTAATTATTATATAATTTCAGCGAAATGTTCAGATCCAAATGAAATTTGGCAATTGCGTTTATACACGTCATTATTTTTTTCATAGGGAGACATCAGTCTCACAGACATGATGCCTGCATCTTACATGTACATATTCTGATCTGAAATGCGACTCTTGGTTGGATGAGGTGAGGTTGGAGGAGCTCACAAAAACAAGATGGATTTCATAGAGGTTTGTAAGCAGAACTTATTTGTATAGTGGGGAAGCATTTCACATCAATGCCAAAAAATAAATAAAATAATAATAATTAGATAAATCTAGTTAAAACACCTGGAAACCTCACCTTGAAAGGTGGAACTTAGAGACAGTATTCAAGCATGAAAAGGATCTTAAACAATACATACGTTCTCAGTATTAAAAAAACAAAAACATTTGGTAATCTTTTTCAGTAAATTTTATATTACCGAATTAAATATACAGGTCTGTGTTTACTGTATTAAACCAGACCAACTCCCATTATACACTTCTGACTCCTCTTTTTATTGGGAATGAAATAATAATCAGTTATTCTGAGGTAAAAAAAAATATATAATCTGTTTTAATATGTTTAAGCCTGCAGCCAGTCAGATTTTTCTTTATTTAATGTTCTTGTGGTCTAAATATAATTCATGGAGTAAAAAAATGATAACAAGTAAATATTTGATACAAAATTATTATACTGGCCCACTTTTATTGACAATGATATGTAAACACATGTTTAATTTTCATTTTATTTGGCCTGTATATGTTCTATATAAAATACATATTTTGTATATTATTAAAAGTGATCAAGTTTTAGTATTTCATGTACAGAAGATATTTAAGTTGTAATACTCAGTGTTTGCATTTTCTTTATTTTTCAGACAAGATGCTGCCATTTACACAACACAAGGTTACGGTATACAACTGTAATGGATCCAAGTATTGAACAATAAATAGAATGGATTATCTTGAACTACATCTACAGTTCTTGTTCTCAACACTAATTGACACTCAAGTTTTTCACAATGATCTGTGCATGCTGGTTTCCTCTCACATGCATTTAGCCTGTCATCCATGCCAATGAGAGTGATGTGAAAAGAAGTTTAGCTTATTTAATACTCAATAAAAAAACTCTCATCATTCCATTTGAGACGTTGAAGTATACAGTTGGAATGAACTGACATATAACGGAGAATACATGTTGATGCTGAACTATGTTCAAAACCTGTGACACAACTTTAAAAAAAACAGCATAGGGTTGTAACTTGTTTTTTAACATATTAATTATGGACCTTAAAGGGACACACAGCAATCTTGATTTGTTGAAAAGCTAACAACTCGCAGCATCCCATTAGTTTTTCTAAATAATTCACATTTTTGCAATCATTAATATTAATACTAGAATAGTGCAAAGCTAATAGTTATTATTATATTACTAAACTGTTGATAATATTGCACCAATAATTTATATATTTCACTCACATCCATTACCAGTATGTATTATATGTTTGACATGCCTATTAAACAAATGATCACTTTTCCAGTTGAACGACTTATGAATTCATTAAACCTGAGTATATCCAACATTTAAACTACACTTGACCTCCCTATAATATATATATCTGTTCCAGTGGACATGGCAGACGCTTAGGGATCACTTTAAGCTCTGTCAGCTCTCATGTAAGATCCTCTATTACCTATGATCATGAAACACACATTTTCGTCTTACTCTATGAAAATATGTATAAAGTTCTTCTTAGCAATTATTCAATGCTATTGACATGTTCAATAACTATGATTTTTATTTTGGCAAAGTTGTGGTTAGAGCATAATATTATGTACATTGCATACGAAAATGAAACGCATTACGTATTTGAATAGACGCCTATAGTCTTCCAGACCGCCTCCAATTCATTTAAAATAAATCAGGAATGTTAAATGTCCTTGCTGACAAAAGCACATGACAGACGTGTGTTATAATACATGATGCTGTTTTTCATGCTTTTCTCATTTTGGCGACCATCTTAAAATTTTAAGTACGTTAGAAAATTAAAAAATAGAAGAAGCTGCACAGTAGCCGATTTATAAGTTAAATATAGTGAGGCCAAACAAAAAAATAGGTCTGTTTCCTATTGCATGATCTAAAAAAATAGGGTCGGTAGGTAGGCATTTTTTTTTTTTTGGAGCAAGATACTGTGAGATTCTACATGTATTTATATCATAAACCCCATTCAAGTTGATGATACGGCTGAAAGTTTCTCTGTGATGTCAGTTTACCTCGATATAGTGTGATAAATCATTGTTCGGAACAATATTTTTTAGGGTCGGCCCCTTAAAAATAGGGTCGGTCGGGCACCCGGAAACACAGGTATTTTTTTTTTTGCCTAATATATATAAGTAAATATATAATGTTAATAGCTCTTATTTATCCCATGTTGTGACGACACACAAGCTAGACCACGAGACAATATACGTTTTAATTGAATTGAATGTTGTTTAACGGCTCATCAACACAGTATAGGTTATTTAGAGCCGCCCCAGAGAGAGGGGAAGGAATACATAGAAATCTGGGAACCTGCCCTACTCTTGTTATCGAATAGATTCCTATGGTTCTTTAACGTGCTCGGAGGATAAACCGATACACGGGACAGCCCGGTTTACGTCTTCATCTGACGGACGAGACTAAGGGAAAGTGTCTTGGTCATCGCTAACCCGGCCGAATCCGAATTTGATTGAAAAAAAAATTCTACAAAAGGATACTAAGTTTAGGGTTATTACCCTCGCGAGACTATCTACCCTATAGACTGCAGGGTTCTGCCCATCCCTTACTGATTGGTACTAATATAGTTTCATAATTGATGGTAGGTGTCATTGGCGTAGCTCTGCGTAAGCACGGTACACCCGACCCTACGCCTAACTCGGAAATCGAAAGTCCAAATAATTTTTCAGGTATATGTGTGTACTTACCTTTACCTACCGTTTTATAACTCTGAAATATACGTCAGAACGCGCATTGTAACATCAAAAAAACATAATACGGGTAGCATGACCCCGAACCCCTCTAGGATAAGTTAAACGGAGTGAGGGCGGGAGGGACCCCGAATCCCACTTAGATGAGTTAAACTGTGTGTGGGGGCGGAGGGAGGGGAGGGGGTGCAGCAGGGTACACATACATGTAAGTGGTCGATTGCCAATCATGTGTTCTTGGTATCTCAGATGTAAAGGCGCTGGCACAGTTTAATACACAGATATTTGAAAGATGCTATTTCACAGACTTTCAAAAAAGAGGCATCGGTTACACAGTGGAAGAGGCGTTGAACCTAAGGAGCTGAAGCCCTGGTGATGGCATGTCTAATGGGACTATTCACCCATCTTACTTCCCTCTGCGGTCGCTGTTCAAATCAATAAAGCCCAAGTTCATATTATATTTGCGTCGACAATCCAAATGGCCTTTAAAATACATTTAAAATCATAGTTCGCATTCTTTATTAATTTTGTCCATTTAAAAAAATGTGCTGGGTGGGGTTCGGGGGCGGGGGTGGATGGGTCGAAAGGATAATAGCCAATGATGCTTTTTTTAAAGGGCTCTTCGACCAAAATAAATAAATAAAAACACACGTCCTTTCGAAGATTAAACAAATTGTCCGCGTACACCTTTTCACCCTGTGATTATAATAAGAACAAGCATTGTGACGTCACAATTCTGTGTTGGAATGTGGTCTTCGGGGAAACACGGTATTGATTTTTTTGCAATATTTTCAATAACATGTTAGCATAGATATTTTGTCTCTTATCGACTGTCTGTCCACTACAATATATCAGGTAATTTCAGAATGTATCACACACAGAGCTGACCGATGTATTGCATGCCGTATTCCATGCCGTGTAACAAAACTGGGTAGAAAAAAGTAATTTTTTCAAATTCGCTTGAAAATTCACATACTGCCAGAGGAAGGATTAAACTCATCTTTCATGTTCTTGTCTTTTTTTTTCGCTGTTAAAATCTTCATACAAATCGAGATACAAAATAAAAAAATTGAAGTCGATCGATAAACAGCTGACATTTTGCTCTTTCGCATGTTTGCTGACTGAAATAATTTTCACAATAACACAACATAGATCTAAATCTATTTTTAAAAGTAGGCCCTGAAAATGATGGTTATTTTATAAGGAAATGGCTTGTATAAATTATGTTTTAATTGTAGTGATAAAAACAAAATTCTGAAAGTTTTTTGTATGAAGCACACGGTTGAAGTGAGTCTCACTTTTCTGTGTGTAATTTTATGAACGGTCATGAAACGTTTTTTTGGGTAGAAAAAAGTACTTTTTCCAAATTTTGATGAAATTTTACAGGCCTGTAGAGGAAGACTTTTTCTTGACTTTAATTCTTTCGTCTTTTTTCTCGCTATAAGAACAAACTGTAATTATCAATTTGATTAAAAGCTAAAATTTCACATACATTTTCGAAACTATCGGTAATTTGTAAAAGCCTAGAAATCATATTTTTAATAAAAAAGAATCGACAAAACACGTAAAACTTAACATTCATTCTGTAACAAACGAATCGATGCATTTGTTTATGTGTGTCATCATTGTATATTGTTAGTTGAATACAGTTTACATCACTGTTGTCATTTTGACCGCCACCCTGACATCTGCTCAAAACGCAGTTTGTTTACGTTTTTTGCGCGTGACGTTTTTAAGTAAATATCCCTCCGCGGCGGCTTGGCGCTCCCACTGGCAAGTGACGTTAAAAAGTTTAACTGATGCATCAACAATTGACGTTATACCTTTATTTACAACATGACGTCACGTAAAAGTCGACTTTATGCGCGTGAAAAAAACGTAATGTCGGGCTTCGCGCTTTGCACGGATCTTAGTGGCTCGTTTGTCGAGCTTTGCTCGTCTGTATTGATTTCACGATTTTCGTGAAAGTTTACTTTGCATTTGTTTTTACTGTTACGGCAATTGCCGCAATTACAGAAACATTGATTACTAGTGTACAGCATCGAAAAAAGAACACATGATATATAACCAGTTGGTGTTTGTATATTGCCTGTTGACTTGAGAACAACACTCATACCGTGTCAAGGGGAGAAATATTCTATTTTTTAAAACATGTCAAATAGATGATATTGATACAGCAGCAGTACCAACTTACGAAGACGTCATTTCAGACCATTACATATGACATTCCTCTTGTTGAATACAGTATTTACTGATACATTCAAAAACTAGTGTTTGCATCAAGAGTGAGCTAATACAATGCATACATGTATTCTGTATTTTAGGTAAACGTTCCGCACAATTTATATCCCTCTGCAAATATATCGGAAGAATATAACAAAGACAACTAATAATTTAATAATCTTACTCTATGGTGAAATACGTAATCAGTATGCAAATTCGTTCGTCACGTTCCTTCAGCACAATTCCAGAATTCGTATTGATAACACGAAAATACTGTTAGACACATTTGAATAACACCAAGAAAATGGTGTTATTCAACTTTATGTTGAAAGATGAGGTCCGTACAATACAGCTTTGGTATGTAGTAAACATGTTAACAACATGGAAGCATGTTTTTAATTATTTGTGTTTTGCCCACTCCTAAAAGCAATTTTCTTTCAATATAGTGTTGTATTACGTATAGCTAAAATGTTTACTTGTATTTGTTTGTTCATAAAAACATAAAAATCGAACAGGAAAAGTAGCAGTCAAGGACGACAGTCAACCACAAACACACACAGAAACAAAAACGACTTTAAAGATGAAAAAAGGGCAAGATAAGACATCGCAAACACAAAAGGGTTGACAATAAGGCTACCGCCTTGGAACGGTCAGTTGCCAAAAAAAGGTCTGTGTTTACACCAGGTTCTAGGTGCATCAAACCTCACTCTTACCATATTGCCATCCCAGTAAACGGGACAGTGTAATAAAGATATCACCGCCAGGCTATAATCTCTAACAAACAAGGCAGCATTTATAGGCAATATAAGTAAAACACATAAATGATCATGTATATATAATACAAAACACAAGCCAAGAAAGCCACAAAGTAACTACACAATGACTTGGCTGAAGCCAGAGTACAACGTATTGTAAAACTATACCATATAATATAATCATAGAACAATGCTTTTTTGTACATCGTAATTGAGCCGCAATATAATTATATACTATTTTGATATTATTAGAGCAAGTCCGTTTGTATCTTTCCTTTGAACATGTTGAATGCCCCTTTCTCGGAAGAAAAGTTATCAAAATGTTTTTATATGATAATGCTTTATAGCAATTCACATTGTTTACTACCGAATATTATATGCTACTTTGATAGCATTTAATGTCGCTGTAAATTTGATGACCATATTTGTCGGTGAGTTATAAAGTTGCAATGTACATCTCACTATAACAATAACAATATTATGAATATGTGTGCAAAAAACATATTTACATCAATGTACTTTATGGAATGGGATGGGTTCATATAGCTACAAGAACTAGTTGATGCACTAATGCTTTTGGAACGTATACTGTGTTGTAAACAAGAGGAATGTCGTTTGAATTGGTAGAAATGAGATCCTCATAAGTTTGCACTGAAAGTAGTTTTGTGGCATTTTTTTTAAGAAATAGTGTATTTATCCGCCCAAAACGTTCTCTGTGTGTGTCTTTTATTCAACAAGCACTATACAGGCAACACCTGGCTTATATTGCATGTGTTGATGTCGATATGTAACGTAACATAGGTACAAATAAGAATACACAAACTCGCTGGCGACCATTAATCTGCAAAAAACTGCAATGTTCGAACGGGCACACCCTGGGGTAAAAGTAGGCACATTTCGGAACAAATTTGGCCGTGTACGAAGATTTAACCACACGGATCTGCACCCCCGGATTGTTCTTATCAAGGCAAATATAAACTAACGAAGAAATAATAAAGCATACCGAACCTGTTTACTTTTATTTTTGGCAATGGGACGAGCTCGGAAGTGTAGTTGGAGAATGTTTCACAGAGGTAGCTCCACTTATTATCAGCGTTGTAATATAACTACATCATGTAAGCTATACAAAGCACGCATGATGGTATCATCTTTTTTGATTACATTGTATATCATTGTATTCAACATGTTTGCATTATAACCAGCACGTAAGACAGAGAGATATACCATTTTGCATGTCCACATACATCAGTGGAATGACATATTGCATAGTTGGCACGTGAACGTGAACACGTGCCAACGCTTCTTGGCTCGGAACTTATTACAAATGTTACCCCCCGTAGCAATACATCGGCGAACATAAAACTGTTGTGAGCAGAAAAAATCCCACTAAATAGCGCCATGCGCAAGACAATGGAGTTACGAGGCACGGGTATCTGTTTTAGGTGCTACTAACAAGTGTTGAGTTGTAAGAGCAGGAAATAAAACATGATGTCGATTGCGCATGTTTTTGTTTCTTTTTGCCTACAAGTCTAGGTCAAAATATTAAGTGCAGTCAGACTACCTATGCATTTGTAATCGTTAGTAAAGGACACATGGAAATAATGTAGCAACACAATCCGAACGTCTACACAGCTTTAGATGGGTTTTGTTGGAAGCACCCGGTTGAAAAACGTCTCGCATTTTCCGTGTGTAATTTTATAGGGTAAAAAAGTACGTTTCCCAAATTTTAATGAAATTTTGCAGGTTTGTAGAGAAATATTTTTTCTCGGTGTAATGTCTTTTATCTCGCTATAAGAACAAACTGTAATTATCAATTTGATTGAAATTTCCGGAATATTCGGCGATTTGTAAATGCCTAGAAACCGTGAAGGAGAATAGACAAAACATGTAAAAACTTAAAATCCACGTTATAAAAAACGTATTTATTTAGTTGTGTATGCGTGTCATCGTTGTACATTGTCATTTTAATACATTTTATATCACTGGTGTCATTTTGGCCGCCACCCTGAAATCTGCTCCAAATTAATTTTATTTTTTTGCGCGTGACGATTTTAAATAAATATTCCTCCGCAGCGGGTTCCGCACAGATAAAAGGCCATAACTCTGTCACAAACATTCAACGGGAACACAGCGATGATATGCGCAACTAGGTTTGGTACTGTTCATCTCTGCCAAGTTTTGTAGAAATCAGGTAAGGGTTTCAGGATAACTAGTGTGTACAAAATTGGAATTTTCAAAACTTTAAAGGGCCATAAGTCTGCCAAAATTCATTCAACCGAAACACGGCGATGACATGCCCAATTACTCTTGGTACTCATCATTCCCGCCAAGATTCGTTGAAATCCGGCCTGTCTAGGAGAACTAGTCGGGACAATGTTTGTGTGTTAAATGATTTAAAGGCCCATTACTCCGCCTAAAATCATTCAACCGGATCAAGACAACGATATGCGCAACCAAATTCAGTTGGTAGCCAACCAAAGGTTGAGGAGAATTATTCCGGACGGAGCTTGTGTATTGCAACCTTTAAAGAGTCACAACAAATCATTCAACAGGAACACTGCAATGACATGTGCAACTAGGCTTCATACTGATAATGCCTCCCACGTTTCGTTCATATCTGACCTGGGTTCAAGAGAACCAGTCTGTACCAGGTCAGTGTATTAAAACATTTAAAGGAAAATAACTCAAATCATTCAACCGAAACATGGCGATGGTATGCGCAACTGGGCTTGGTACTGATCATCCCCGCAAAGTGTGGTTGAAATATGGCCAGGGGTTCAGGAGAACTAGTCCGGACAAAGTTTCATAATTAAATTAAACGGCCATAACTACACTAACAATCATTCAACCGTAACACGGCTATGCTATGCACAACTAGGCTGGGTACTGATCATCCCTGCAAAGTTTCGTTCAAGTGCGACCAGGGGTTCAGGAGAAATAGTCCGAAAATTATGTGTACTAAAACCTTTGAAGGGCCATAACTCTGCCAACATCATTCAACTGGAACACGGGGACGATATGTATGGGCGGTCATTACCGCCAAAAGTATGTTTTTAATAAATTATCCAGTCAAAGATGAATTAATGCATCGGTTCTATACTTAATTCAATGCAACTTTAATTGATTCACTATTTTTTTTGAAACCATCTTATCAAACTTAAAACAATCCGATGCTTTGCGAAATAATCTGGACTGTTTTTGCAATCCAGCTAATCGAACTTGAAACGATTCAATGCAATGCTAAACAGTTCACTCGAAAGTATGAATCAACGCGAGACAATGTGAGCCAATTTAAAAGTAACCCAGTCAGTTTACCGATACGTGAAGCAATATATAGGAAACTAAATTAATACAAGACCAAAGCACTCAGTTCAATGACAGCAGAATAAATTTGACATAAAGACAAATGGCCGATACTGAACAGAATTAATACCATGTAAAGTGAATTAATTCCGTGCGAGGGCGCCACTTGCACATGGTTGTGGGTAAAGGCAGCGTCCGTAATAGTCACATATTGTAGGTCCGTTTACTGATCTTATTTTGTTTCTTGATATTAAATTACTAATCCTATGCGTTATCCGTTGTGGTCAGTATTAGAATAACGCCTAGAATGCTGAAATAAGCGAATGTATTAACGGTGTTCACATGAGATATTAGTGAGGTTTTGAATATTTTTCTGTTTATTTGAATGGACTGTTGAATCTGTGCTATTGTCGTTAACCTTTACATTTGTTCAGTTTTGTTAATTTCGTTTCCACACCTATGTTTTTAAACTGTGATTTATTTTTTTATTATTCGGTATTTTTCGATGAACATTTTGTGAACATCAAACAAAGATGTTATTAAAAGAAAATCATGCCGCAATTGTTAGTTTTTTCTTACAGTCTCAGATTTTGCAGGAAAACGAAGTCGATACTTTTTATTTTTGCAGAGTATATGTATTGCACAGCTTACAGATGGTGATTACCACATGGAATAGCACATACTAGTGTATATATATTGCACATATAACATGCCCACATTCATAATCAGAACATTGTAGCATGGTCACAGACAATTCTCTTTGTTCAGACACAGGTGTAAATCGTTTAATTGACAATAAGACCTGTCAGAATAACTGTGAGAATAACAATGAGAATAACAGTTAGAATAACTGAAATAGAGCTGAAATGGACATGCTACAAAACAAATAGACTATGGTTTCATCTCGTT
Organism: Cyrtodaria siliqua; assembly: GCA_037043455.1. Lineage (NCBI taxonomy): Eukaryota > Metazoa > Mollusca > Bivalvia > Adapedonta > Hiatellidae > Cyrtodaria > Cyrtodaria siliqua. Next base: position 288,892 of record JAWPHD010001659.1, read on the forward strand.
GGTTAATTTAAACACCTCGATGGGCTACGCCCATCTCGATGTTTAAATGAACCAACTCAATGAAACCATACTCTATATATTACATATTGTATAACACGCGAGCGAATATGTTTTATTTTATTTTATTCGTTTTTGTCATTAAAATAACTTGTATTTGCTAATGAATAATTACTAATTATACCTTAGTTTAACATGTTTATATCAGACAATGTATTTTCTAGAAGGCCTACTACAACTAGTTATACAGATTTGCAGCACGATGTATAGGAATATGATGTAGATGGTGCCATTATAATTGTCAATATAGCAAATAAACATTTGACCTGTGATTTATCCGGGACATTAACTGTGCACTTGTACGTGTCTTTACTTAATATCTATGAGACATAAGTTTGATCCACAGTTACACCTTCCGATACACGTTCCGATAAAAACATCAATTATATTGTCATCTTTGTTTTATATAGATATATTGTGCAAAAGTGAAAAATATAGAAAATTAATTCAATAATATAACCGGTGAACAACTTAATAGAAATGCTATCTGTAAGAACTCGAAGTACTAAAATTAATGTGCTCGGAAACTATAAATAAAGTAGATATAGGCAAAACTCACCTCGCATGCTCTCTACAATATAGAACAAGTTAGAATTAGAATATTAACATGTATAACAAACAAGTGGATGTATTACGTGAGTATATGGGATAATATCATTTAATGCGGCAGTTAGCTCAACATGCTGACTGGAATAAAAGTATGTCACGAATTGAATCGTAATTTTTGAATTACTTCATGTTATATTTTACATCAGTTAAACGTGCATCTTACAGACTAATTATTGCCCGATTCCGGTGTTATAATGCATGATCTAGTTAAATGTGAGGTGCCCTGCTGTGTTCCTGTGAATTACACGGGCAACATAGTAAGCCGAAATCCAAAAATGGGCCAGAATATCAGTCTATAACATATAGTGTATGCATGTCAAGTTGAAAACTACAGGTGACAGGAGAAACACAAGAGTACGGGAATAATCAACAAAGGACAATTGCCTGTTACAAACAGGCAGCATAAACACATATGTACAATGTACATTACACAGATCATATTTCGAGTTGCACGAGATATATCTAAATATACCAGATGCAACAAATACGGCGGATGCTGAATATAGCAACGCACTATATACTAAATGCAGCAAGAACATAATTATATACTACAAAGGGCAACAACACAATGCTTACTGAATGACTGAATCAGTAGGGGAGCAGCCTTGATATTTTCCTACATCTTTCAAATATCGCAACCACGCTTGACAACAAAAAGTAGTACGTCAACGTCAAAAAAAAATAATGTCTGCCATTTTGAATTTTTTAAAACACATAATTTGGAAAATTGTGACAATTTTTGATCATGAAATTTCATTTCCGCTTTAAGTTTCGTGACTTTCGGCTGTACCGACTTTTTTTTATAGAAGCTTTACTGCGTGATAAATGCAGACCCGCCTTGTAAAATGTCGAAGCGATGGGCAATAACTCTAAAAGATGCCATTTTTAGAATACGTTTAAAATGACAACAACCGTGTGTTTTTTGTTAATTAAAATACGAGGAGATACTTGAATTGTTGTTTTAGCTCACATATTACATGAATTGTGCTGCATGTCACGAAAAGCATGTTATTTCTTTATCAAAAGTACACGAAAATACGAATTGTTTGACTCAACTGTAATTTTGACTCGACTGGCCATTGCAAGAACTCCATGCGCGTATTCGATGGAGTGGGTAGTATTGGGCACCCTCTCATATGTGGTAAGTGTACGTAACAATCGCAACTGTTCAAGATGGGAGTTGGGGTGGAGAGAAGGAGGGGGAGAGTATCTGAGCTGAGATTTAAAAGGATGCGCCCCATCCCCATCCCATCACAACTAAAATCATGAAAGTCTGTTTTTGAAAGCTCTTGCAAGTATACATTCTTAAACATATTCAGATAATATATTTGTTGCTGTGTTTTTGACTAGACTGTCCAGTGTCTAATTGTTATCCGCAACTTGGCGCAGTCAGTAGCGCAGCGGATTTGTAACCGGAAGTGGTGCCACTGAGTTTTGTCGGTGTGTTCTTGGGCAAGACACTTTCCCTTAGCCTCGTTCGTCGGATGGGGACGTAAACCGGGTGGTCCCGCGTATAGGTCTATTATCCGAGCATGTTAAAGAACCCTAGGAATCATTTCGATAATAATAGTAGGGCACGGTTCCCGGATTCCTATGTATCCATTCCCTCTCTCTGGGGCGGCTCTAAATAACCTGTACTGTGTTGATGAGCCGTTAAATATTCAATTCAATTCATCCGCAACTGCACTCAGCACTGTCATATGTACTGTAGCTGTCCCATGCTAGTATCATGAATCAACCGTGGAATATATCACCCACACATAAAAGGGTTTGAGGGCCCAATCTTACTTGTATTAGTTTAAATATAGACCATTTTTCGGTTGAAACCTAAGATGATTTTTTTATCAGACAGAAACACTGTCGTAATACTTATACTGATAGCATCGAAGGAAAGTAAAGAAGGCCATTATTTTTACTTTAGATTTTTGAAGTTGAATTGTGTTTTATGTCATTATAGCACATTTTAGGCCATATTTCCTGAGTAAAACCAGTACTGTGTACTTTCTGCTATCTGTAATAATCGACACTTTCTCACCTACAAGTTGAGCGCCCAGTGGGAATTGAACCCGCAGCGGTGAGAGGTGAAATTGACTCAATATGTCCATGGGACTTGAATGACAGCACTGAAAACAATCCGTAGAAAATTGTACAATGCAAGAATATATATTCATAAATAAATGTTATTTTGATGCAAAATCGATATGCTCCTCTAGACATCATAGATAAAGATCATGTAAAATTTCGAAAAGATTGGTTAAAAACTGTGGAAGGATATAGACGCACAGAAAACTAACACCATAATTCGCGAATAGCTAAATGCAGCAACATAAAAAACTGCTGAATGCAACAGTACAATATAATTATGCTCAATAAAGCGACACATATAACATATACATAAAGCAGTCTAAAATCACACAAAATATGCATAATGAAACATCACACAATATATTGAATGCATCAAGAGAATATACACTTAATAAAGCAGCATACATTATACTGTATGCAGCAATTCAAGATAAGTTAATTCAGCAGCACACGATATAGTAAATTCAATAATACATACTTAATGCAGCAACGTACGATACACTTATTGCAGCACCACAATATATACACTCAAGTGATATGAAAACGCAACACGGGAATTTCCGCTATATATTGTATATACTGCACACTTAATATTCCAAAGAAATCCCAAGAACTTTTTTAAAAAGAAAGTTGCAGTTAATTAGAGAAAGGACACAACTGTGATGTTGTAGACGTTTTAATCACACTACACTTTATAACAAGAACTTCATAAATGTTGAAATAGCTCTTTGAAAAATTGAGCTAGTTCAGTACTGTATTTAACGTAAATAGTTTGCAAAATGTTGCATCCTAAGTTTGCTCACATGAATGAGCCAAACGCGTACTCTGTGAATAAAGAAACATTGAAGGAATACTATTTGCTGTATTATTTGTTGTTTGAGTATTTTTTCCAAAAGGTAAGGTCTTACGTAGCCATGTACCATTCGATTAAAAGCAGCATATTGTACATACAATATATAGCGGAAATTCCCGTGTTGCGTTTTCATATCACTTGAGTGTACTAACGTAGTTTGTTTGTGATTATGCTCGTTTTTTATTTATTTTTATCTTGATAGCATCATCGTGTATTGGTTGACACATATTTTATTTCTATATTATACAACGTGCATACAACATGCATTTAATAGTACAAAGTTATTTGGAACGAAGGAAAATCTGATTAAGGTCCTCTCCTTCGTCGTATTTTGATAGTTGCAATGTTAATGACTAGATGTCCAGAAAATATGCCTTTAAACGGCGCTTATTGTACATGATGAAACAAAGAGTATTTTAAATCGAATATTAATAACAATTTTACCAGGCACGATGATTAATAGATTATAGAGAGTTAAATTGATAGTATTGTTATTACTCGTTTGCTATTTTGCAAACATTCGTAAATGCTAATAAAGTAATAAACAGTTATAACAAAAATTATGCTATCTTTTTATAGAAAACAAGTGGTATGTGTGTGTGTGTGCTCGCGCGCGCGCGTGTGTGTGTGTGTGTGTGTGTGTGTGTGTGGTGGGTGAGGAGGCAGAGGGAAGTGTAGACCCATGGGTTCCAAACCACAAAGATGTGGAAGGTGTTATTTTATTGCAACTATTTTAAGACACATTTTTTAAAGGAAGGATGTGTGTTTGGCGAGGAGGTGCGGGGGAGGGGTGAGTTTTTCTATCACCATGGGACAGGCGTGTGTCTGTCTCTAGGATTTGAAATTAATTCTCCACAATATATAAAGGTATATATTTTAGTTGAAGGTGTTAATTTAACACTAAATAGAAACTTTTGTAGGATCATAAACATCATATATATAAAAAGTCTGTGAGGCCTCTATAGCCCAGTGGTAGAGCGCTGGGTCCACAAGCGGAAAGTCGTGGGTTCAAACCCCGCCAGATGCTGGGCTTCTCCATTTCATGTTTCATTAATTCATTGCTTATCATTTATCACCATTTCGGCCCTCAAAATTGCTTCATGAGTAGTTATTAGCTCACTGCTGTCTTGTGACGATGTTAGGCCGACGTTTACCGAAAAGGGATAGGGAAGCTGTAGATATAAATTTGTTGGTTATTCGTATGGCGCGTCTAACGTATGCAATGGCCAGTAGCCTAGTAGTGGCATAGTAGCTTGAATGGGGTAACATAGAGTACTATGGGGAGGCTGTTTCACAGCAATAGACAATAACATGACATATCAGCAATGTCCCAGAAACAGTGCAATCCAAAGGAAAAAAGAGAAACATTAGAAGACGAAGTGAGAGAAAGCGAAATAAAGAGCAGATAAAAAGGGCTTAAAATAGAATTGGAAATAAAACGGGCTTTATATGGTTGTTTGTGTAATTTGGAAATCAAGTACATAGTTGGAAGTCTGCTTTGCCTATTGTCTATTTGTCTATTCCACCTTGAAAATCTTGCACTGAGAGGTATGCGTCGAAACAACATTATCTTCAGTATATTGCACTGGAGTATAAGAATTAGTACGACCAAGTTCCTGAGATAAAACATTGACGTAATGGATGCGTCAAACAATGCTTATAGTGTTAGCTGCTTAATCAGAAGGAACTAAAACAAACTTATTATGATATTCCGGGATAACCGATTTTAAATTACAAAATGAAAACCTAAGTCTATGGGGAAGTAGGAAGGGGTCAGCCGTATAGAAGTTAATACGGGTATATGTGATGTAAAAAACGTATTGTTGCAAGTAGAAAGGGAGTTAGCGTCAGCATTTGTCTACAACACCATTCAATACTATAATTCTCAATGGATTGGGCGATCTGACCACGATATGCATTAACAACAATCAAAGAAGGCAATCTTTACTTCGGACCTTATAAAATATAAAAAGATCGGACAGGCAAAGTAGCATTCAAGGAGGACAGTCAACCATTAAACACAGAAACAAACACGAAAACAGACAAACAAAAATGCAAAAGTAATAATAAATGCAAACGACATCACAAACACAAAAGGGTTGACAATAGGGCTTGGAACGGTCAGTGGCAAAGTAGGCCACTGCGCGTTTAAACCGGTTCTAGGGTGCACCAAACCTCACACTTACCCTACTTAATCCCATTAAAACAGGACAGTGTAAATAAAGAAATCCCCGCCATGATCTAATCTCTAACCAACAAGGCAGGATCAATAGGCAATATAAGCAAAACATAAATATGCTCGTGTAAATATAATTCAAAAAAACAATAGCCTAGAAAGCCACAATGAATGTACTCAATGACTTGGCAGAAGCCAGAGCACCAAGATAATTGACCATTAAGGGCACGACAAGAAAGATCATAGACAAACATCAAACGCCACCGTCCCAATGAGCTTTAGGTAGGCGTCATCATAGGGTACACAGCCTGTCCGAATGCCGAATACGTTTATCTATAATATCAAAATTACCAGTAATGACATGACCGGCCGCAGCATAGCAAAATTTAGATGTTCTACACTCGCATTCCTTAGGAGTGTTATTTACTATATCAAGGTCAGACACTATTGTGTTGTAGTTGAAAATAATATTTCTAATAGTGTTTTGTACTTATAACAAATTATAGGATTTTTTTAATATTTAGTAATAGAATCAACAACACGAGTATCTCGAAAAATATACTTGGTATGTCAATAAAATCAATTGATCAGACTCCTTGTCAATATGGAGTCGGAGAACATGCTGCGTATAACTTTGAATTATGGAAGCAGTGTTATACAAAGGATCTGTTCGTATGAACATTTTGTCTGCTTCCTCGTCAACCAGCTTCAGTGAAGAAATGGATAGAGACGTGAGACAAGGAAGAATCGAGTGCTTTCCAGACTGTTTAACAATAGTATGTAAATCAGCGGCTGACATAGTAAAAGTTGATTTCCTCTTGATGTTACCATTACGTCTACAACCATGATACCTAGATTTACGCTTTTGAATGGACACTATAGCAAAAATGTCAATATAAAGCTTTTTTGAAATATTTCCTTGTTGATAAATATTATCAATAAGGCCCAGTGGAAATGGTGTCTGCAAGCATTTCAGCCACTTTAATTCCACTTTATGTTTAGCTTTTATTTTAAAGTTTTGGTTGCATCATTATCATAAATTATATATTCAACAGGTTAAAAGCGACGTTACTAAAACTATGAACTGACTGACTGACTGTTGGTACAGGTAATTCTTTCACTTTTGGGGATTGCCTACATCATATTTATTCGCACGGAATCGAACTTTTAAGGAACGACCTGTTTGTCCAACATATTGTATACCACAACGAGGTGCATTTCAAGCCAAAAAATAAATGACGTGAGATGTACGTCAATCAACATTTGAAGTTAGATATATATTTAATGTTCTACCATTAACTGTTGGTTTAATGGTGGACTTGCAAGTTACATACTTGCAACAAATGCACCTCTTAGCATTGCACTTACTTATAGAAGGAAACACCCTGCATCTAGATTGAATTAAAGGTTGTCTGAATGGAGATATGGAGTTGTGTGATATATTGTCAAAACTCAAAACAGGTGATCCAAGAGGTGTTAAAGAAACTTTTGAGACGTTATTAAAAATCCTGGTAAAATTATTTTGAGGGAACATGAAATGAGGTTGCCGAATGAAGATAGATTAAAGGTGTAAGACGTACAAATGGTTTAGATCTAAGAAACATGGTATAAGTAACACATGTGTTTTAGGATGAAACTGGATCTATGAATGTCATACAATCCCTTTTGGCTGTAATAAATAGCAATATTGATTGGATGTACGGGAAGCTTTTTTACGGCCCCCACACGGCACAAACAACACTATTGTGATAATAAAAATAAGTATAAAAGTCGAAAAGGAAATGCACGTTGCAAGTCATGAAAGTGTTGCAAAATGAATTTTGTCAATCACCCGCATGCCATTAAATACTCCGGCTTAATTATTGAAATCGTAAAAATCTTTCTGTAATTTTCTCGAGCCCAAGAGAACAACTTTTCATCCTAATGCTGAAAATTAAATACTGACAATCTTTCCATGAAACGTGACCCTTTCTAAACAATAATGATAAAAATAAATAAACGTCGCACATATTTCCAAGTTTGGGATCAAACTGGGCGAGAAGAAATAAACTCCCTACGATTTACTGGATCCCTAAACTACACAAACAGCCTTATAAAGCAAACTCTAGCGCATATACCACAACTAATATCTCCAAACATTTAACATCTTGCCTCACAGCAGTTAAAGAGCAAGTGGAAAAGTATTGTGAGACAGCCTATGCAAACTCTGGTATCATTTTATTCTGGTCAATACAATAAAACATTCTGGCGAGGTTCTGAACAAACTACGTAATCTACCTCAAGTGTCATCATTATCTTTTTATGAGTTTTCTACACTTTACACTACTTTTCCGCATGACCTTATAAACGAAAAACTAATAGCTCTAATACAAAACACTTTCGCCAGGGAACAAACTACTAATTTTAGCCTGTAACAACACTAGGGTATTTTTTACCAACAGTGATTCCGACAGTTACAGTTTATGGACTTGTCAACAAGTCTGTGAGTCACTAACATTCTTATAAGACAACATTTCTGTCAGGTTTAGACATACCGTTTATAGGCAAATCGTTAGCATTTCTATTGGTACTAACTGTGCACCCCTTGTCGCAGATTTGTTTTTATATTGCTACGAACGTGACTTTATGTCGACGCTTTTGAGTACACCCCACGCTATCTGGATGGTATACTTAATTTGGATAATCCTTTCTTTTCTTCTATGGTTCCTAATATTCATCCTCCAGAACTAAAACTCAATACAGCTAACGTTTCGGATTCTGTCACTCCGTTTCTTGATTTACATCTTTCTATTGAAACTGGAGTAGTAAAAACTAAACTTTAAGATAAGAGAGATGATTTTGATTTCGATATTGTGAACTATCCACATATAGATGGGGATATCCCCAATACTCATTCTTATGGCATGTATATTTCTCAGTTAATTCGTTTTGCCTGAGCTTGTAGCCGTGTTGAGGACTTCAACCTTCGTATACTGAAAAACTCCTCCAACAAGGTTACCGTTACCACAAGTTACGTAAGACTTTTTCTAAGTTTTATTATCGTAACACTGATCTACTCGACACATGTAATAGCCATCTTAAAATAATTCTGCTACACAATTTATCACAACCGGTATTTGATGGAGATGCGATTTACAAACTCAGGAAAATTATCGGTCATGATAATTTTCACCGATAATTTTCATGAGTTATTTAATACAATTATTAGATAATTTAGAAACAGAGGCTACGACCGAAGTATTCTACATGCTTAGTTGTAGACTCTTCTACAGTTTGCAATTACGCTTTTTCTCTTTGATTGTGCAACGACCGGACGGGCGTTGTACTCTATGACAACGTGTTTCTAAATCCTTTAAGGCGAGAACCGTTTGATGAATGTCCTTCACTCCGTTTTGTCTTGCCTTTAACGTTTTACCCTTGATTCTCTGACTTCAGACTAGTCATCGAGTATATATGAGATTAGCCTCTTAGGTTTAACTCATTTTTTGATATATTATATACATGAACATGTCTGTGTTGTTTTTTCGAATAACACCTATCTACGCTTTCTCAAATGTAAGGGGTTAACTCGGCGGGGATTATTTTTATTTACACTGTTATGTTGTTTAGGGATGATGACAGGGTAAGAGTGACGTTTTGTGCACCCTTGAACCGGTTTAAACTCCCCGGTGGTCCATTTTGCCACTGTCAACCCGTATATGTATGTGATGTGATTTTTTACTGAATGTGTTTGTGATGTACTTTTTGAATCACCTTTGCTTTGTAATACTTGCTACTCTTCCTGTTGGACTTATAACCTTTTCTTCACATCATAACATTTATTTTAGTTAATCATTTCCAATTTCACTGAATAGGATGTCAATATTTCAGTAAATCTTGAATTTTATTCGTTCTTATAATTATGGTATAAAATGTTTTTCAGGATTTTCTGTTTTCGAAAATAAATATTAAAATGTATTACGACACACACATTTTGAAACTTAGGCAAACATAGTTTGCTTTTCATGACAATTTATACATTATCTCTGCAGTGAAATCCTTGTTCCGGAAAAGTTCATTTAAATAGTATCATTTTTTAACATATTAAAGTTCGCATCACTAGCTGAATGCATTATGTAATTTTCTTACAGATTGTTAAAAATCCAATTCATGAGTGCCTCTTACCGTCATCAGAATAAAATATACAATAATAGTGCTGTATAACTAATCAAGGGCAACATGCCAAAAACATGGATAATAGAATGACAAGAATGTGAATAAATTAAAACCATTTAGACAACAAGAAAAACAAGATATATGAAATACAGTGATCATTATAATACGCACACACTTTACCGGACTGATAAAGGTAACACAAGAATATGATTTGCTTAAATAAGAGTGCATTGAATAAGTTAGAGTAAATGCAGGAATATAAAGGTTAATATCAAAAGGACCATGGGAGACAATTGTAGTTGCTTTACACTAAACAAATCAAATATTGTGTAATGTCGTAACTATGATGAACCACATGATATATTGTAGCATCAGGATAGAATGACCCTGTTAGTAAAGACAACTATTGCACTAGTTATAATAGCATGATCAAGAGGTAAATAGCGTGGAAATTATTTAAAATTATGGTCAATATACTTTTTTTTCAACAGTATCTCACTGAGTGCACACAAAAAAATGATTTGCATGTTCATACATGTCAATGACGTATTTAATAAGGATGTTACCGTACTGATTGATGTTGAACTTTATTTCTAGATTTAATGTTTATTGTCTAAATGATCAAACTTCTAAATAGAGCACAACAAGTACAATATAACAGATGGAGATACTCGATAGTCCCTTATGTGAATTATTCCTAACAAAACTGGTAACATATATATGTTTAAATTATCGTCAAGGTCTGCACCTTTTGAAATAAAGTTAAAAACAACATTGATATACTTTGAAAGTCTTATGAATTCGTCAAATTTGCAATTGTTATGTTTACTCAAATATTACAACTTACGAAATATATGATGATATTGTATCAAACATATAAGATCTTGCAAGTTCAACACCGGTACAAGAAACATAATAAAGAAGTGGTGCTTAATAGCGTTGAATTGAATTGAATTGAATGTTGTTTAACGGCCCATCAACACAGTATAGGTTATTTAGAGCCGCCCAAGAGAGAGGGGAAGGATACATAGGAATCCGGGAACCCTATTCTTATTATCGAATTGGTTCCTATGGTTCTTTAACGTGCTCTGAGGATAAACCGATACACGGGACCGCCCGGTTTACGTCCCCATCCGACGGACGAGACGCTACATGTTAAGCAAATTATGTTCAACAACAAATGTGTTTGGCATTTACCTATATGTGGGATGTTATCTGTACGAAGCAAAGAATCACACTTCAGCAAGGTGGACATGAACAATACCAGGAAGGTTTTCTTATGTGATGTTGTTCATAAGAACTTATAAAATCATCATTCTACAGTGGAAAAGAAATGTCGATATTTTCCAATCTTTCATTGAAATTAAGCAAATATTTTAAATATTAAAATTGAGAGGATGTCGATTATGTCTTGACAGTACATCAACATTTGTTAATTTTTGTGCACCAAAAGCATAAATTTACAAAATTAAATGTTAGATGCAACTTTTAAAAGGGTATTAGAGTAAATTTCATCACTGTCACCCATTCCTGGATTTAGAAGTATTCAGTAAGTGTACATATGGTTATAGGTTGGAGGTCTCAACAGTTTCCACATTATGACATAGTGGTATTTTCCAGGGGTGAGGACAGATCCCAGAGCCGATGCTGGGTGGATGGTTATATCCGTATGTTCAGGTCAATTAAGTAAATAGAGGGTGGAGAACTCAACAGTTTCCACGTTATGGCACAGGGTCCATTTCCCGACGGGTTGGGGATGGACCCCCAGGCCAGTGCTGGTGGCTAGGATGTGATCTCAACGGTTTCCTTATCCCCAAGGGTGGGAACGGACCATGGGGCCGATGCTGGTTGGATGAGTGTATCCGACTGCTCAGGCCCAGTAAGTGTCAATAGTATCGAATGGTGGGGATCTCAACAAGATATTCCAAGATATGACCCCAGAGCAATGTCCCCAGGGATTGCGATGCACCCTGGGGCCGATTTAGTTTGATGGTTATATCCGTCTGTTCATGCCCACTAAGTGTACTTATTGGTCTAGGGTGAATTTAAACAGTTTCCAAGTTATGACCCAGGGGCTATGACCTAGGGGATAGCAATCAGGAGCGATCCTGGTTGGATGGGTTTATCCATCTTTTCATGTCCGGTAAGTGTATACATTGTTCAACAGTTTTCAAATTATGAATCAGGGATTATGTCTCCAGGGGTATGGCCGATCCTATATAGTTACAGGGTGAGCTCTCAACGGTTTTCACGTTATGACCAAGGGGCTATTTCTACAGGGGTGGGGGCGGACCCCACGGTCAAAGTTGGGTGGATGGTTGTATCTGTATGCTCATGCCCATTAACAGTATATGTGGTTTAGTGAGGGTATCTCAACGGTTTCCATGTCCCCAATAGTGGGAGCGGACCCTGGGGCCAATGCTGGTTGGATGGTTTTATCTACCTGTTCCTGGTCAGTAAGTGTATAACTGTGGTTTCAGAAAAGAACATATTTAAAAAATTTCTCTATATAATAAATACCGACAAGAGGATCCCTTGGAAGCAATAAACACAAACAAGAAAGAAAAGTAGCAAACGCTTTATTTCGAATTATATGGCCTGCACCACAACAAAAATCTCCAAACTTTTAACTTATTTTAACTATTTATGTTTATCTGTGTATGGAGTGCGAGGAGTACAGAGCTATCGGTGACTTACTGCCGTTAAATATGACGTTAAGCTATACTGTGATAAAACTTATGAAAACTCTGGGATTAATTTATTTTGGTCTATAAAAACTTCAGGAGATGTCCTTGATAAGAATTTCAATAAACGTCAAGTTTCATCAATAAGCACGTATGACTTCTCTACACTGTATGCTACCTTACCACATCACCTTATTAAAGACAAGCTTATTGCGCTCATTCAAAAAACATTCGCTAGGGAAAATACTATATGTTTGGCCTGTAATACTATTAAAGGGTTTTACCCAACGGCAGTTTAGATAATTACGCTATGTGGACCTGCCATGAAGTTTGTGAAGCACTAATTTTCCTATTAGATAATATTTTCGTCAGGTATGGAACCACCGTTTATAGACAAATTGTTGGTATCCCTATGGGTACTAACTGTGCACCACTTGTCGCAGATTTGTTTTTATATTGCTATGAAAGAGATTTCATGTTGAGTCTTTCACCAGATACACAGGCAGATGTGATTGAAGCCTTTAATGACACCTCTTGGTATCTGGATGACATATTGAACAACCCTTTCTTTCCAATTATGGTTAATTTAATAATATTTATCCTAAAGAACTTCAGCGTAACAAGGCTAATATTTCTGATAATAACGCTTCTTTTCTTGATTTAGATTTCTCTATTGTAAATGGGGAAATTATTAGCAAAATCTATGACAAGAGAAATGATTTTAAGTTTGACATTGTTATTTATCCCCACTTAGACGGACGACGGAACACATATCATCCCATAATCTCTGCTGTCCAATGACCAGTAAAGCTAAAAGTGAGTGTAAAACGTAGATCAAGATCGGCCACGGGGACCTATTTTACTCGGAATATATTGCACTCATCTAAAAACTATTTATGTTTATCTATGTATGGAGTGCGAGGAGTACAGAGCTATCGGTGACTTACAATCGGAAAGTATGAAGCAAGTTGAAACGTACGTAAATAAAGACGTATGAATCCCCAGCATGTTGTTGAAGGGCATACAAACACACAAACTAAATACAGTAAAGTAATAGTATAGTCATGTTAAAACAGAGCATTGCCAATGTTTTCTATTACAGAATAGGGCATACTATTTGTTTTGTCATGTATTTATTGTATCATTTT